>JAVQJD010094384.1:0-119465 GCA_036023655.1 Nannoperca australis | reverse complement strand
ACCCCCATCTCTCCCCCTCCTGTGAGCGTGCACACACACACACACACACACACACACACACAGGAGATGTAATGGACTGTTCTGCAGAGGTCTGATGGTAACACATGTGAGTAGGAATGTGAGAATGGTGAAAACTTGGCTGCTAATCTCTGCAGAGTGTGAGGAGTATGAGCTCTTTTGGTTAAATCTGCAGCTTTGAGGCAGGCGAAGGATGACAGGAGGGTTAACAGTCTTTATTTAGTTTTGACCTGAGTGAACTGAATGCTTAATTTTAGCTTTCACTGCTCAATGCCTTTAAATTCACATTCAATTCTGACACTGTATTGAGAACAACCCTTTCTTTAAAATGGCCTTCCTCTGTGCCATAATTGCAGACTATAATTGCTCAATTTCATTAACGCTTAATCTTCATGTTCCAAGCCCGTTTTTAGCTCTTTTCTTTACTGCAGTGCATTAACCTCTAACCGCTGCTGGATGCACAGTGACAGCTGCTCTCGTCTGCTTCCCTCGTTCAGTTCCTCTCTATATGAGCCGGTTTGCTGCCTCCTGGAAGACACCCATCTTGTTTTTGTTTGGTTTGATTCTTTCTTCATGCCACATGGTGTCTTAGGTTAGCACCTACTGTTTCATAGCACCCAACACCCACACTTCACCACTGACTGCTGACTTCACACATCGTGCTTGGCTTATTTGGAGTTATTCTTAATAAATGACTTGCTTTGTTAAATTCTTAATGTGTGGACCTCCTTAACTTGTTGTGGCCTGAGCAAAGCCCTGCAAAACAAACCACCGGTGGCTCCAACTTTACCATCTCCATCTGTTTAAACCTGTTTTTTTAACTACAGAAAGATGTTGCACTAGATTTCTAGTTTAAGCATCGTTAAGCTGCAATGAAGAAAAGTGAACGTTAAGGATCCAGTCATTTTATAGCCCAGATACGTTGTAAATTAAGAAATATTTGTCTGCAGGAGTTGTCATTTTTATTTAAATGATACTTTGCACAATAATGTTTTTCTGATTTTAAAGAAATGACGTCACTGGTAGACTGTCTGCAAAAGTGCTCTCTTTGATGTCTCTATGGGAAATAAAACACGCTATAGTGTCCTCTAGGGTGGCCCAAAGTGCAAGATTACATGATGAAGTGCCCTCTAAGGTGCCCTTCCAGTGGAGAAGAAACACAACACAGTGCCATATACCACACCACATACAGCTGGTGGTGTTTACCCCACACAGCAGTGGTGTGTCAGTATACTGTACATCACCGTTTGTGGGTGATCTTAGTTTCCCAGGGTTAAAGAATGAGCACAAACATCAGAAAGCTAGTAAATCTATCACACAGGACACGGTATCTGCATGTAACTGTATCTTTTATCAGCAGTGTCTGTAGCTTCAGAGGGTGTGGGCACTGACACCTCGCAGCTGCTCTGTACATCCTGTAACTGAGCAGCGGTTAATGTTCACACTTTTCTTAGTACAATACTTGGCAATAGTTTCTAAAAGGGGAGGAGATCATCACTCACTCCTCCTCACCCTGAGTTTCCCAGGATGGCTGGGGATTACAAGTGGCGACCTTTTTAGTTACAAGCCCATTGGACCATTAGATGAAAATGAAAGCCGCCCTCAGCCAATTGGTTAGGACATCAGTTTTGACGTCAAATGTTTTACCGGTCCTACCTTGCCCGCCACTTCAGCGGACTGGAAACACTAATTGGACTTCATGATGAAATATCTGGAGAAGAGATTTGCACAGTCCTCCAATCCACTTGCCCCAGAGCGGTCGACACTGTCGAGTGCTCGGTCACATCCAATCTCTCCGCTGGCCGCTTGGGTGTATCATCAGCTGGGCAGCTTTCCACCGCAGTCCTTCTCAACTATTCTCCCATCTCTATCTCACCCTGCTCGCTTCTCTGTATTGTTATATCAAACACAGCCCAGTGGGCGTATTTCAGCATAACCTTGAAGTGTAATCAAGGGCTGACTTTGGTCTACCACATCACAGCTAAAGACATTACATAAGCTACCTCATATCATGTTTTATTCAGTCTTGTTGCAGCTTTTGAATTATAATTTCTAACTGGCAGATTAATAGTTTGTGTGTCTGTGCATGTGTGTGAACAGTTAGAAGAAAGGTGCATAAACCATACTGATACAAATGAGCTGTGTACTAACAAGGGTCATTAACCTCATCTTGCTTCTTTCCACACACACACACACACACACACACACACACACAGGCCCTCAGTGTTGTGGGCTCGGTGGTGAGCAGCTCTGATAGTGATGAATGAGAGTATTAACAGTGTCTAATTAGTGCCTAGCCACAATAATATGCTGTGTTCATGGGAGTGAAACAAAGATGGTGTGCTCATAAGGGCCAAGCGGGGCGGCTGCTATGTGTGTTTACTTCTGCTTATTTATGTTGTTTATGTTTTACAATTTGCTAATGGGGGAGGTGTGGGGGCATATATCATTAGATCTTAATAAGGTTACTATAAATTGGTTTGCTATAAATGGGTTTACACAAAGTCTAAAACATTATACATTTTATGGTGCTTTTAATATTAGAGTGGATGTTCATTAGTGTTTATCTTTGCAATGGAGTTGTTTACAAAAGGTACAGCGTTAAGATAATGCAGCGGTGAAACACATGACAACACCTTTCTTTACACACTGCTTCCGTGTTTTGACCACATTGTGCCCTGACTACAGGACATTTCTGATTGGCTGTCGGTGTTGGTTAAAATTGTATAACAGGATGAAATAAAAAAATAAGTTTAACAACGTTTTGCAACATGAAGCAATTTTGGCTTAGTGGAGAGCAGAATTGCAGGTCATGTGATGCACACTGGCTTCAAAATACTTTTTTCCTATACACAAGCAATAGCTGTAAAATGATGCATTTCTTCAGAGACCATAAAGTGACCTTTTGCACCAGAATTTGTGCTCTATGAAGCCTGAAATATCTTCTGAGATGATGCACTTGTTAAGCAGTTTTAATTAATTAGTGTTCAATTTAGATTTAACTGCCAGCAACGGGTGGCTTTGCAGCCACTTTTAGCACCAGTTTGTGGATCCTTCTGTCGTTTGTTTGCACAAATCTTTGTGCAAGTTTCATATTAAACTGCATGTAACCATAGCAACCATGCTTCTGTGTGATGCTGTCTTACCAGATGATACGTCTTGCTGAAATGGGCCGAACCATAAATTAAACTGACTACAAACAAAGCTGGATTGTGACGTGAACACAGTCTACCTTGTGCTATAAGCATCATAATGCACTCTGAGATGTCCCGATATATAAAATGTTGGACTACGCTTCGCATATATGTCAGGACACCAGGTGGTGTAAGCTCAAAGAACAGTGTCACACAGTAGGGCACACTATTTGATTACATTTTGTGTGATTTATAAGCCTTTCTACTTTACTACAGTTCTTGATTTGTATTCACTTTTCAGCAAGTAAAATATTTGCAAGATACAACTATGCTCCAGTGAACTGTTTCCTGGAAGATTGGAGGTACAAATGGAATCTAGAGAGATGTCAGAACTGATCTCCAGGATCAGACTTTTGAAATCCTGTTTGACGGAAAGTTATTTTATTGAAAATAGAAAAGTGCAAGCACTCAGAAGGTTGTACTTCCTTGGTAAATGAATATGGTTCTAACGTTATAGTTTAATTTAATAAAAGTATGATTTTCCTTCAAGTAAGTGCAGTAATTCATCGTAAAATTGTGAAAATGTTCCAGTCTGTATGCCACTGTAACTATAACAGGTAGCCATGACATGGTTTTTACTGGCCACAGCCACATCAGTGACACTGTAGTCGCTGCAGACACCAGCAACACATCACATTCAAGAGAGCAAAAGAGAGAAAGAAGAAAGAAAGCGACAGAGAGGAAGCCACAGGATGTGACCCACAAGGATTCTGGTGGTGCGATAAGACCTTGGCTTAATGGTGTCCAACAGCAAGTGTTTCAGTGATCACACGTCGGTGTCTTATCTCCAGCTCCAGAAGAGGAGACATGTGTGTGTGTGTGTGTGTGTGTGAGAGAGAATAGACAGACTGAAACACATCTTATTCTGGCCTGAAGTCTATATGTGTACAGTCAGCAGGTGTTTGTGTGTAAAGCTGCCATCCTCCGCTACATTTTGTTCATGCATTTTTTTTCATTTTAGTAGAAAGAAGTTTTGTGGAAAACTTGAAGCCAGGTGATTTGTCTTTTTCTTCAACATATTCAAGAAAGTTTAAATTGTACAAACAGTATTTGTTTATGGCTGCTTACCACCACGATATCTGCTGAACTCCAAGAATGGCTGTGATAAACACTCTTAGTGGCAAAAGGAAATTGAAACAAACATATTCTGAATTCTAAACCAGAGACTAGGCAGGAAGGACACACATGGATGACAATGATTTATGACATTATCCATCATTGTCTCCTATAAAATATATAAAATAATACAAACCATCGCAATTCTCAAAGCACCCACAAAGGGTTAAATGCAGCGGTAACTGCGCATGTATTTGCATATCACGTATTTAAATTAGGTAGAAAATGCAGACATTAGGCACAAAATTTGCCCCTATGTATGCAAATGAGCCTCACTGCAAAAAACACCAGTGATAATGACCACATGCAGTTAGAGGGATAATTATTAGCATCTTTAGAGAGTTGGTGGTGACTGAAGTATTTATAAGGAGCGTCACCCTCATAGCAGCAGAAATTTCAGCCAGGCGAAGGCGTCGCCATGCCAGGCGTGTTCGTGAGTGCACACTTGGAAGGAAAATCACTTTCTGATTGTAGCTCGGGGACTGAAAATGTTCAGTCTTCTCATCCTCTTTGGTGCGAAACCACAATTTAAAAACTTTGTCACATAGATAATTGCAATCTGATGCAACACATGGGCAAATTGCACGCAGCTGCAGAACTTTATGTGCGTGTTTGTGATGTGAAATCATCAGTGCAACATCTTTGTGAATGGGACCGACATGGGGCAGATAGCAGTTGCTAAGTAATGCACAATTCACGGTGCTATCATCAGCATCAGCAGCTATCCATTCATTGCCCCTCAGTATTTTAAAGATTTTATGCTTCTGACTGCAAACTGATTGAGAAACGAACGACAGGGTTTCAGTCCAGAAGGTGTGATGATGAATATATTTGTTGTGCATAGAACATCCTTCATTGTACACACATGTAACTGAAGGCAGGAGAGACCAACCAGCCTGAGCTTAGTGTCTGTCACACCATTTGTTTGTGTGCTGTGGCCCCTGACAATCCCTATGTTGTTTATCCCAGCCTACCGGTTGCTCCATCATAGATATAAAAACAGATATCTCAAGGTTGCTCTTGCCAAGAAGATTATGACAATAGCCGTTACCTTGGGATAAACTGTTATATCCTAAAATCTCAATTTAAGCTCAGTGGAGGCTGCAGACCACTCCATTGTGTGAGTCATTTTATTTGGACATTTATCTTATGTCTATGAACAATCACAGATGGATTAACAGCACTTGGCAATGGCACTGGGAGTCTGCGGACATGTGCCAGTCCAAGGAGGAGGGTACAGGCGTTTTGTGTTGTACATACAGAACAGTACTACTACTGTTCAAGTCGAAGATTGGCACTTCTAAAAAAACAAGGAACAGTAACATGTTGGAGAGACTTAAAATCTGTATTGTTGTATTGTTTCAATGCTACTTTGCATAATATGACCATCATTTATTAGCAAGTGTTGCGTGACACTTATTACCTAAATAGTTGCTTTCTAATTAGTCAGAGCCAGTCAAAGCTGTGTTTTAGCTTCCCAGGCTCCTTGAACTCTTCATACTCGTCATATTCTTTAGAAATCCCAAGTGAGGAAAGGTGCAGAATGTGAACTGTATAAGGAAACTCACTGAAACATTTAATCCTGTTTAAGTGTTTAAGGGTTATATGCTATTGTATGTTGGACATGTGGGCGGTGTATGTAACACTAGCTAAGGAGACATCCACACTACTGCGTTTGTTTTAAAACAATATAACCAATCAGAGAAGGATGTGTCGGGGCTGAAAAGACTCATTCAGGAAGCAAACGTGTGTCTGCATGTGTTCACCCGCCCTCACCCGTCCTCACTACAACACAGCCCCGGACTTTAAACTAAAACACGATCAGCGGGGGTCACAGATTCAGGGGTTTTAAAACACCCGGAGCAGTGTGGATGTAGACTCAGATAAGTAAATGATTCTGTTGAAGCGACCAGCATCAGCTCACCAGTAACACAAAGTGTTTAACTTAGGGATGAAACAGACTGATGAAACTGAGAAATGTATACCATAAAAACACAGAGAAAGTCCCAGGCAGGCCATGTGAAAGTGGTTTTGGGCTCCAGACAACAGTGATTTACATTTAAATGTCACACCCTGAGTCCTGGCTATGTTTTGTTCATGTAACTTCAGCTGAAGGACAGCCTTGTTAGAAACTCTCTGACCCTCAGGCTTTGGCCAGCCTTTCAGAACCCAGTGGATAAACACAGAAACACACAAAAACAAGGTGTTTATTGCAGGCCGGTTTCAGCACGACAGCAATGATAAGCTGAGGCATTCTCAATGGGCATATACAGACTGCTGTGCTGCTGCTCACTGTTGTACATTTGTGGACAGGACCCAAAAGTAAATTCAGCAGGCAGGACAGGTGAGGTCAAGACTCTTTACTCATAAGTCCTTTGGGGTTGCATGAAACAGAATCTGGCAAGCGAGCCACAGAGTATCAGTAATGGCACAGAGGCAAGTAACAGAGCCTGCACCTGTGAGTAGTAGAACACTAATGAGCTGATGAAAGACAGACAGGTGCTCCGGCAGGTAGTGATCACAGCAGCTGCCAGGTGTCCTGCAGTGGTGGGACACTTCAGGAGATTTTTGTGGTCAGTTAATTTGACATAAAATGAGAGCCTCATGTTTCAGTGTTTGTTTCTATATCATATTACAAGTAATGTTAACTGACAAAATCTGATGACATGATGAACGAGATGTGCTTCTTGCTATGTGCTTGGAATAATACTAAAATAATAATGTATTTATTTTAACATTAGAGTGCATTGACTGACAGACTTGGTCTCACAAAGTCTGCTTGTCCTTGTACAGATTTCCCAGTGAGACAGCCCTGAGCCCTCATGGACATATCGGGAATGTGTGCTACTGTGAAGTCTGAATCCTTTTGGGTGGACGCTGGAACAGGGCCATTAAGAGACAGACACATTTGAGCCAGAGGGTTGAAAGAAAGATGGGAGATGTCACACTGTGAAGCTGCTGGTGGTCAACTTCTGCTGGCTGCTGATTGTGGACCTGTGGGTTGTCTTTAAGTCTTGTAAAGAAAAGCAATAGCAAAAGGCAGTGCTGGTGGGGGTGCGTAAAAGACGCTCTGGTACAAGAACCACGAACTCATTTAGCTTCATTGCACTTAGTTTTGTCCAAGACGAGGGTTTTTATGGCTCCACTGTGGTGAACCACTGTCTTTCTTATCAACAGCTCCTGTTCAGTGACTGAACACTCGATTTGAACCCTGTCTGTAAAATATATGCCACCGATACGAACAATCTTTAAAAAAAAAAAAGAAAAAAGACAGAACCTCTCAAGTTCTCAATGCAGTAAATCAAAAAGCAACCGTGAGGGGCTCTAGAATAATAAAACTAACTGTCAGTAAATGATGTGTCTAGTCTTCCTTTGTGGTGGTCTGTACTCCACCAAGTCATTCATGCAATGTTAGCCAGCCAGCTAAACTGTTTTAAAGTTATCCAGAAACATAAGGATACCAGAGATGTTGACTACTACACTGCTGCTTTTCTACTGGGCAGCTAGGTCCGAATACCACAACCGATTTCTATTTCTAGCTCACACAGACGCTCCACTTGTGGCGGAGTGTAAATGAAAGCATATAAAGATTTGATCTGATTTGAAACACATCAGCTGGTGAAATCATTTACCACACGTAAACTTTTCTCCACCAGTAATGTTCAGCCCGACGTGGTGATCAAAATGTTTACTTCTCATGCCGTGTTTTTGTCTCATTCTGCCATTCGGACATCTCACTTGACAACAAATACAAAAAGGAAGCTTAATTCGGTGACTCTCAGCTCATGAGTGTAGTCTGACTGGATGCCAATAAGCAGCATGCTGTGGCAGGTGTATTGTTGAGCCACATCACTGACTGCTGCAATCTCTAAGCCACTTGTGTTTGCTGGTAGGAGCACCAACAGTCAATACAATGTGTACCAGCAGTCAATGGACTAGCGGGGCCATAGCAGTAAGAAGTTATGCTAGCAGTTTATTTCTAGAAGCCTGATATTAGCTTGCCAGCCGCCTCTTCACCTCGACAGCTGTCCTGAGCTGTGCTTTCAGGAGTTCACCAAGCAGACTGTCAGTTATTTGGATCACTTGGATGTTTAAACAAATACATGCCGTTTGTGGAGCAAATTTGTGCAACACCTTTTCTCCTCCCTTTCACACATTTCACTTAATTGGATTTCTTTCCTCTTTGCTTCATAAGCAATTTGTCAGCGTGAAGGCTTTCAACAGTGTAATTGTATAGAGGAAAGCAGCCGGGCTCTGTGCTCATAGAGGAGGATTGATATCCATGTGAGTCATTTTCTATTTACTGTCAGGTTGTGGGCTGAGAAGACTGCAGATGTCTCGTATGTGCACAGTGGCAGGCAGGGGGGAGTTAGCAGGGAAGTAAATGGGAGATAAGATGGTGGTGGGATGACAAACGGGACTGAGGGCAGAGCAGAGACAATTTGGAGGAAAACTGAGGAGATAAAAATAAGGAACAAAGAAAAGAACTCAAAGTTGAAAGAGGACTGGGAGAACATCAGAAGCAGGCGACAGTGAAAAGGGAGGAAACAGACACCACGTCCCAATTCAGGGGCTGAATTCTCTGAAGTCGGAATTTCTTGGCTGAAAAGGCAACAACAAGCTGAAGGATCCTTCAAATGCAGCTGAGAACTGCAGCCCACTTTTGTCTTAATATCGAGCACAAGACCAGTCTGTTCTTTGCAAACCTCAGTAACCCACAATCCCTATAATCAATTATTAGATGGAGCATTCAGGAGATCCTTGTCAACTCAAAGTTTAATATTGTCATGGCCTGGGTGAAGACAAACAAATGATTAACCAAATGTATTCAAGTAACCAAACCTTTAAATGGAGAATGGCCCATCAATGAAGTAAGTGTTTGTGTGAGGAGAGGGAAACTAGAGGTATCTTGGGTTTTAATCTATAATCATCAGTATAAAACAGGTAAATGGCCTTTTCCACAGCAGGAAGGAAAAGCGCAGGTGTTACCAATAACATTAACGATGGCGCCATCCTATTCGAGTGCGATAAGCCATGACAATGTGATAGTGAGCCAGCATGCACAATAGACAGACCCTGAAACTGAAGCAGCTAAATGTTATATTTCCATTTCCATTTCGTTAAACACATATCTTGTGACCATGTCATCTTTAACAGGCAGAAACTCTGTTTTTCTTCGTAAGTATGTGAATATACAAATAATTTAACCTATATTTGACTGTGAAAATGGAGGATCTCCACCCAAGTAAAGTATTAATTATCTAGTTTTTTTGTCTGAGGTGTGGGCCCCACATCTTAATATGGATTGAGTCACTGAACTGGGACACATCCAAGAATTTGTCATTTCTGCCTAAGGCCTTATTCAGACTGCCAGCCCAAATCCCATTTTAGCACTTCCAGATTGTTTCCAGGTTTGAGGAAAGAAACAAATCGGATCAAAGCCACATGTGGAGGTGGTTTAAAGATGCATCTCTGCAACACAACGCGACACAAAGCGACATCAATAAACCCAGAGTGAGGGCAGTGCGAATGTGTACAGCTGTACACCAGACAGGAGTTCTTGACAGCGCGATTGTTTGGAGGGCGAGCTGATGGATCGTCACCAGCATACATAGTTACTGACAAATACATGGTTACCACAGCAACCCATGCAAATAACAGTGTGGTCTTAAAGATTTGACTTTGCCTGCAGTCTGAACGAAGCCTAAATCCCTGATGGGTCCCAGGTGTTCCTGAAGGCTCCAGTCTGGCTTTGGTTGATATTGTGTTATTTAATTAGGCTTGATTGGATACGGCTCCTATGCTGTGATTCATGTGGACATATGGGCGGCTCAGCCAGCGGAGGTGAATGACTGCCTACCCGCAGGCTGCTGACACCATCAGTATCAGTTACAGATAGCAGCTTTGTCATGCTGGAATGCATTTGTGCATGGTTATTTTATTTGTAAAACTAGCAGCTACTACGTTTCCATTTTTATTTAATTTCATTTCAGATTTACTGGAAATTTCATAGCGCCATTCATCACTGACATTTCCCGACTTGACTTTTAAATGACACTCAGCGCTCAGGGGCTACAAAACCATAACTCACGTACATGAACACACCAAGTAGTTTCATCATTTTTTGTGTAGGTTGTCTGAAGAGTTGCATCTGTGACTTATTCCCAGACCCACTCAAGATGCTAAAAACACACCCAGAAAAAAGAACGAACGAGCCAGAGAGGGGGCAGAAAAGAGAGGGAAGAGAGGAAGAGTGACTGGAGGAAGATCTTAATTAAGATTAGGCCAGAGTCACTGCTGTGTGTCACCAGCTGGCTCTGTGTACATGAGTCTTCTTCCCCCTTCTGTTTCTTCTATCGCTCCTTCCGTCTTTTATTCCTTCCTCCCTCCCACTTCCTGATTCCCCCCCCACAGATTGTCTCATTGAAATTGAGAGGGCTTTTAATGAGGACATTGGAGAGCAAACACAAAAATAAGATTTCTTCAGCATCCAGCGCCATAACGGAGAACACACACGGCCTAAATAATAGACCGACCCCTTAAGACTTCCCCTAGTGCAAAACCAAATCCCTAACCCAACAATAACGTGGTCAAACTAAGGACACACACACAGTGAGAGTGAGTAGTGTGTGCCCCCCAACTTTACCCGATCACATCCCTCTGCTGCACCCAAGAGAACATCACATTGACTTCACACTGTTAAAAACCAAAACTTGACACAGAGGAACACTGTGGGGGAAGAACACACAGTACACACACAGTACACACACACACACACACACACAGTACACACACAGAACACAGTGCTGTCATTGCTCTCTGCAGAGAGAATGAGCGAGCGAGTGAGTGACAAAGAAGGATTGTAGGAAAATAAAGATTTAAAAAATGATTTGTATATCGGAGCAGGGCAGCTGGTAAATCATGTTACAGGATGAATAAAAGACAAAAAGAGCAAAAGAACAGATTCTGGTTTCAGGTAGAAGTTAAAAAACACAAAGGACAAATTCTACAGATTTTTTACCAAATTTGACTTAAATACTTTTATAAATCTGGATCAGAAGCTTTTGTATATGACACTATTATTATAGCTAGCAGCTATAAAATGAAAAGGTTGTTTGAGTGTGTGTGTGTGTGTGTGTGTGTTTCTGTACAGTATACATGTACACTGTATATATATATATTTTATGTGTAAGTGTTGGCTGACTGAAGAAATTACAGTATGTTCTGAGGGAGACAACATAGCTCAAGCCTTCACAAGACATAATGGACCAGCCTATTGAGTTAAGTGAGTTAGAGAGAAGACTAATGGTAGGCTTAACCCCCCTAACCTTCAAACTACCTCATAATTGACAGCAGATTTTCCATTTTAACAACAAGCACCTGCTGACTGACAAAAAGAAGACAACTTTCCCACAGCACACATTTTGACTCATCAAATACAGGTGCTCCTAATAAGAGTAACGGTGTGTTCCCTCTTCAAGGTCCTTGTATTCTGCGTGCAGGCTCACTGACATGTCTTCCTGGGATTACTTAAGTAAGCCCTCTGAGACAAATTTGTGATTTGGTGCTATATAAATAAACTGACTTAAATGGAACAGAGCCGTAGCTGATGTTGTTAGTTACACCTGTGCTTTTCCTAAGACAAGTCAAAATGTCAGCTGTGAAAAATGTAAGAAATGAGAAGACAGACTTTTTGAAAACCAAAGAAACCTTTTATAGTTTCTGCTGCAGATGAAGTCGCCACAGAATTTTGTCAGTATGACAGAAAAATAAAATATTGGATGTTTTTCTGTAAGAATAAAGACGTGAAGCTGTAGCTCAGTCGACCATGTTCATAGACACGTCATACTGCAAGCACAGGTCAAATTAATTGCATTTCATGCAAGTGTGCCAGTTCCACGGCCTTGGTATTCTGCATTCCTGCTCTCTGGCGTGAATTACGAGTAATTTCATTACCACATGAAAAACTGCTTTCTGAGAAAAACCTTTCCAACACCAGATTTTTTAAAGCATCAAATGCAAAGTATACACAAGTTCTATGGAAAAGCTGACATAATTTGAAAGTCAAACCATTTTTCTGCTCCTGTGATCAAACAGCCGTTGTCCTCTTCTAGTCTTCCAGTCTCTTCAATGTCATCTCTCCTCACTGTTTCCCTTTTTAATTATTCTACCCAGTAAAAATCTGCACTTCCTGTTCTTTCACTCTAATCCTCGTTACTACACATCCATAAATACTTTGCAGGTGCTGAGAGACAATTATGCGCGCTTAAAAAAAAGAAACAAAACGGGAGAAAGAAAGAAGTGTGTTATTTTTCTTGTTCTTTTGTTCATCCCACTCCTCCGTCCTCCACACTTTCTCCTCTTACACACGTCTCTCTGTGCTCATTCTCAATTCAACCTTTGACCTTTCTCGCCGCTAGTTGTCTCTTGGGCCTGTCCGTCAGTGCTCAACACCTTCACGCCTGTCTCAGACACTGTGTTATGAATGAACATGGCCTTGGTTACCTACAGTATGAGGAAATGTCTGCTTAAAGAAAAAGGCTGGATAATGACCTTGCTCACTCCCCCTCCCCTCAAAGCAGCAAAAACAGCCTCTGATAAAACCAAAAACCGAAACCAAATCTGCTGTTTCTTTTTAGGTGATTTCCTCAACTGTCCTTCAGGGTCAGGATAAATAGAGTAGAGTCATTGCAGGTATAAAGCAAATGAATTATGTCATTTAGCAGTTGAACAAAAATAAAAGCTTTAATACATTTCCAGACACACCACAGCTAAGAAAATACGATTGTGGATTTGTATTGATAACTGTCACAACTTTAACAACCTCTCTTTGCAATCAGCAAATATTAAGGGATAATACAAGTATCAGCTGTAGTTAATAGCATTAAGACTAACTTTGGTCAGCTGCACTAACATGAAGTGGAAAATCTCTGTTGGTAGAAAATGGGTGGGGCCTATATGGACATTTGTGCATAAACGTCTGAGTTGGGGAGTTGTGACTGAAGGTTTATGGATCTGTAACTAAATCTGTTGTTTTTGGGCCATAGTAAACCTTTTCACCAGATGTCCACCTTTACATGAGGTAATGTTGAACCATTTCATTCCTGTTAAGTGACTTGACTACACTCGTGTCTTTTACGACCTGTTTCCCAAAGACTTCCCTTCAGTTTGGCTGATAAAGGTTGCAGAGGTTCTTCTATGTTTGTGTTTCACTACTTACTGAAGTCGATTTAGTGACTAAACCATAAGTAGAAGGGTTGGAGGTCACACCTGTGCTTGATCACAGGGTTACAAACATCAATTTGCCTATACTACAGCTTGTTTATCTCCTAATTATGGGTTTTAACACTTGAGCATAAAGATAAGGGAGAGAAAAAATACAGCCATGTTTCTGCTTCATAAATAACAGTTAATTCAGTTTTGTGTTCGGAACTAGAACAACACTTTCACGTCAAAGTCAGGTCACTATTTTGAGAAGATAAACATACAAACAGCAACAACAGCTCGTATTGACAGACATTATTCTCTAAAGTAATAACTAAATATGGCATAAAAGTAAGAAAAAAGCAAGTTTAGAGTTAACAGAAGCAACAAGAACTTTTGTTTCACTGGAGGTGTGACAAAGGTCACGTACTAAGTGAAGCATAGGTGCTTCTCCTCCTGGACAACTGGCTGTAGTTTTAGCAGCTAAAACTTCACTTTAGTCTGTCCACTCTATTTTTGTGTGTGCAAGTGTCAAGTCAAGCAAGGATACCACCAAATGTTCTTGCCATGGTGACTGTAGGTAAAAGAGGAATGCAAGTACATCTTTGAAAACACTTGAATGGTCTCTTGGGGTCTGCGTCCTCACATGCCCTGTGTGTCTGTGTTGTTTGTGTATTGCTGTGTCCACTGGTCAAGGAGACGGTGTAGAGATTTCAGGGTTGATAAACGCGTGTCAAAGTCAAGTTTCCTTTCTAAATTTCTGACTAGACCAAAAACATCTCTTTCACAACATCCAGGACCTCCGACAGAGCTGTCAGAGCCGCAGTATCTATTAAATCAAAATCAGAGAAAATGTTTTACAGACACACTTGTCTGCAGGAGGATGGTAATGGAATCTGCCCTCTCATGCAAAGGCTTCATACTGTTCAAGCGCCAAAGATAAGAGTCTAAAATAAATTGACCTCATTAAGGAGTTTTGAAACATTTCAGCTCACCATCCCTCATTGATTCCTTACAAATATGTGCATCGGGGGAGTTGTTTTCTAAAATGTGTTCTGTCATACCAGCAACATTTCTCAATTCAACAGCCTCTGGTGTTCCGGCTACTTTCCTACATCATATTCATCACCGACCCAAGAGTCCCTGTGAAATAAAAAGTCCAATATACTGTATTAGGATTTCAAATGTTCTCTGAAACTCTTTCAATCAGGCCGGTTTAGGATTTGAACTGTCAGAGTGCCTGAAAATGAAAACCAGTGCTGAATGAATACTTTGAGCCGTGTGAATCCTCATGGCTCCACAGTCCCTGTTACTCTCATTCTGACAACTGCTAAACTATCACCCTAATCTCCAGACAAGCAGGTGCCATGCTGTTGACTGGTAGATCTTAAGGCTTACTAATGGCAGGTAGGAGGTGCAGCCATGGATTCATTATGAGAAACAGTCACACAGTGGTGCCTTTCATATTAAAAATGCAGATACATTGACAGAAAGGAAATCTGTGTCTTCAGTACAGAGTGTCCCAACTGTTACAATTAAAATAGATAAGCAATGCTTCCAAAGCGTGGGTCTGATTACATCTGATTACATCATCTGATGTAAAAGAAAATGGTGCCTAAATGCATACATTTGTAATGACTGAATGAATTGAGGATTTACAGGCACCTTAACACAAAAACCTACTAAAGACTCCTTAATTGACCAGAGTAGCTACAACAACCTCATCCCTCAGAGGAGATGAGTGGAAGTACACTGTATCTGCCTTTCACCTGCAGTTGAGTTTGAAAGAGTCCAGAAGTTTGAAGTGTAAATTACCCAGTGGAGTAGTGTGAACTACATGGCCAGTGTGAGGACTGTATCCATGGTGACTCCACTCCACCAAGCAGCAGCACCTAGGCGACCATAATTGTTGCTTAGTCTGTAGGCGCCTTTAGGGAGCTCGGTGAGCACCTCTGACAGCTAATTTCAGTGGTTCAAATGAGCGTATTTGACATATGAACGAGGGTTCCTGCACCATCAAATTCTGCTTGAACAGTCTCTCCCAGCATATTTAAAAACTGCAAGACAGGAGTGAGAGAACAACAACAGGAGGAGGCGTACCTACGTAGTGTGTGACGGGGAGTGTGTGGACACAGGGGAGACTGAGAAGCTACCGTGGAGCTCTGACAGTGCCTAGAACCACATTTATGGCACTTTCTTACCCCTTTACCACCCACATGGAGGTTCTGTTGTGGTTTGTGCATTTAATTGTGATCCGTTTGGATAATTTCCACCAAAGATAAATTGGTTTGGGACCCGAAAAGTGGTTTCGCAGCTCGAACCCAATAATAGCAGGTGTCAACTGTGATGACGTAAGTGGGCGTGTGTTATTCTACAGGTTGAAAAGATTGGATGGAGAAGGCAGCAATGGTCCCTGGTCTACTGTGGTAACAATCTTCTTATCTATCTGGTGTGTGTGTGTCTGTGGGGGGGTGTCAGTACATGGCCATGCTGTTTATGGCAGTTAACGTTACTGGTGATCAGCCGAAATATCTCTAGCTATAGTTACAGTTACCGGCGGGCCCATGTGTTATGTTTACTGCCACTGCAGGAGAATACATGTTGTTCATGTACGTCACTTTCTGCTGCCGCTCATCAATCTAGCTAATACTAGCACAGCCAGAGAGGCACAAACTGAGGTTACAGTCAGTGTTCTGCTACCATAGTCCAGGGTGGGGGGTCTATAGACTCCTCAGCCAGTCCATTATCATCTGCCTTCTGTGTAATTGCTTCTCTCATTCGGTCACTGGACTATTAATCTCCACCTCTGATGTCTGCACATATTTATAGAAAGTCTGAGCTGTCACACAAGCTTCGCTGCACCCCCCTCCATCTTGTCAGACTTCACTAAAGTTACATCAGGAACACCAACTCTTCAAGTCGTAACCCTCCCAGCGCTTCCTCAAGGACACATTATGAAATCTTCATGCAAGTCTGATGAATTGTGAATTAAAAGCAACAGCAATTATTCCAAGAGGTGGACTACGTCTTTTCTCCATTGACACCTGGATATTTAAAGTCATCATGGATTGTGTGAATATAAAATACTCAATCATGTTTTAAAATTTTTTTTAGCAATGGAGTGTGTGTGGCAAGGTGTGCTTTCTAATGATGATGTTTTGTATTTACTGATGTATTATTGCTTTATATGAGAGAGAGAGAGAGAGAGAGTTCAGTTCAGTATTAAATATGTGAGCGGGCTGAGTGAAATGTAAATATTTGTTTGCCTGTATGGACCTTTGTGCCAAGCATGGAAGGCAAAGAGACAGAATAAAGAAACGGAGGAGTGAGGAGTGAAAGAAAGTACAGTTTGCTCTCTTGTGTGTCAGTAGACTGCCTCGCCAAATCAATTCATAATGCGCTCAATCAAATGATATTTAAGTTGGTGGAGGAACCCAGCAGAGAATGGTTTTCAGTGCGAGCAGCATCTTAAACTAATTGTTTATTCATCTACACAGAGTGAAAAAACAACAGGGCACAGATGAGCATCTCCTTTGTGCTCACAAGAATCTCACACAGAGATTAGAAACCAAAGCCAACAGAAGCACAGCAGATGCAGTAAACAGTCACAGGCAAAGAAGAGGCTGCACCCAAAGAATCGTTTAGCTGTTATTATCGTAGATATTATCTCAGTCTTCAATGATTCCTTTATTTCAATAAACACTCAAACTAACAGTGGCCAAGAAAAGGTAAGTTTTCCTGTCAAGTTGTGACTAGTGCAACAGATTCATGCATACAAGATCCAGTTTCATGGTTTTATGAACATACTTTATCAATATATTCTTTACACACACGAGCTGAAGGGGCGGTATGCTGCTCACAAAGTGAGAAAAGGCACAGAGGACTTAATGCTTTGACCTCAGCTCATTATCTGCACGTCTAATGGTTTTGATTTGTCCAGTTCTGCCAGTTGAGGCACAGCTGTAAAAAGTTCCTCTAATCGTTCAGAAGAAGCTGCTGCTGCTGCTGGAAATGTACGTTTGTATTCATTTCTATTTCTAATTTGAAAATGTAAGTGAAGAAAACAATAAGAAAACCTTTGTTAATCCAGCCGTGTTACAGAAGCCTTATTTAAATATATATATGAACTGCAGAAAGCTTCATACATGCAGGGGTTTATAACTTCTGCACCTGCATGCACTGACTGTTAGTCTTGAATGTCCCGAAGCTTATGCAGCTTCCCGTGGGTGCTGGAGACCTTTACAGGCACGACATGGTTAGTGCAGTAAATTGTGAAACCCCTCAGTGGTAAAGAGTGGCAAATATTAAAAAATACAAATGTCCCCGATAATTACCATAGTTGACCCTGGACTAAATAGCTTCCATTTGTTTTAAGTAAATTTAACAACAACATTGTGACATTTTGAGGGGATTCATTTTTCAGTTTACAACTCAAGAGTAATCTGGCTTGGGGAGCAGGGAGGGAATCACCTTTACTGTTACGTAATCCCCTCAATAGACTCCTTAACCACCTGTAAGGCAAATAAAAGTATGGCAGAAGCTCAGGCAAGCTTGCCCTATAAGAAATAAAATCTCACTTAATCTGAAAAGTAGATAAGTTCATGATCTGGGCGGCAGCAGCCAACAAGTAACAGGAAGGTAAACACTTCACAATCGTATTCTCTGTGTTCAGCTGCTGCAGATGAAGGTGTAAGATGTAGTCTTTATTTAACCTCATGGAGGATATGATCCAAAGAACCAGGTTTAACATGACAAACTATTCACACTGTAGAACACCACGAGGAGGAACAGGTGAGGTGAAAGGTGTGGACAGGTGCTAAATATAGAGGTGCTTTGCTAAAGCATCCGATCTGCATGAGCTACTGACTTTGCCTGGTGTCAGCAAAAAGTTCTTGAAGCGAGGAAAGCCTGCGGTGTGGCTGTCAGTGTGAATCTCGGCCCCCGATTGTGGGAGGTCTTCGCCTCTAAACTGTCATGGTGCTCAGAGGAATAGAGGCTGCAGCGGAGGTGAAGAAGGTTGGAGACAAAGAAGGTGGGCATTTCTGATTGAATGTCAGTAGTAACTCCATTTGTCATTTTCCCAACCGAGGTGTTCACCACACCTGTATCAATTAATCCTACACTTCCATGGCTACCCTCAGCGTCAACCATTGGACACCACTGAACTGGCTCCAACAAATACCAAAAGACCAAAGCTGTGATAACCCAGGATACAGTTTCAATACATCATGGAGAAGGTTGGTGGTGACACATGAATGTATGCATGCATTAATGAATTTGCTGATGCCCACAGAGCAGGAAGAGAGTGTGCTTGGGTTCTTGCAGTGTACCAACTGAGCTATTATTGACATTTGTTACAAAGTGATTAGTTTCAGAAGTTGTGTCTAATAATATGTTACACATCTTTTTTTTTTTCTACCAAATAATTATATCTGAGAGTGTTTTTTAAATGTTCCAGCCTTGCATCATTTCTGCTGACCAAAACACAGCAATTACCAGAAACTGCAAAGCACTGACGCAAACATGAAAGCTGGAAAAGAAGAAGTTGCATATGTAGCCTAATGAGAAAAAAAAATAATTAGCAAAAAAATAATTACAGTAAATGTTTCAAAACCAACTGAAGAAAATGTCGCTGAATACTCTGTAAAATAAAGAAGACAAATGCCTCATGATTATGCTAAAAGTAAAAAAAACCAACCAATTAGAACACAATAGAGCAGCATAGAATCAGTAAAATTCACAGGAAGAACATTTTCACAAACCCCCAGGGTAAAAAAAGGTAATTATCAACGTCAGCCTGTATAGGTCCATAATCCAACATCACAGTCATTACCCACTTAAGGAGTCATGCAAATTGTACTTGGCCAATCCTTCCAGGATTTCATCTTCAGCAAGATCATGCATTATTCATACAGTGAATGTGGCCGGCGTCAGTTCCATACCTCTGTCATGAATTAAAAAACATCCTCATTATGGTGTGCATAAACTGACAAGGAAGATGTTTCATTCATCATTCGTGTTGTTGCTCAGTTCGATTAGAAGAGTCAGTCTGAGTGAACAAGTATTTGCATAATAAAGACGAGAGATGTGAGGAGTCTCATTTTAAGGGCTGTAGAGATGCCCTGAGTGATACCACCAGATGGAGTCTAGACACTGGTGGTGGAAAGATGCTGCAGATCTGGATGTGATGGGGGGTGGACTTCTAATGAGCTCGACCCTTGTGGTGAAGCAATGCGATTGGCTGATTGCGAAGTCAGCTGATTAAGAAAGCAGGACGGAGAGAGAGAGAGAGAGAGAGAGAGAGATCTGAATCGTCAGCTTTGTCTGTGTACTTTTTAAATGTTCAAATGGCTTTAGTTTCCACGGTGAGGTAGGAAGGGCTCTCTTTCCTGGAGATAATGTCACCTTTTTTTTGTTTTAAAAAACATATCCCTTTAGAAAAAGACCTTTTATGTTGACTTGTTTATAATGTTCAAACCGAGTGACGGCAGTGAACTCCTTGACTCTGTCTTCCAGACGGTGGGTAGTTTAAGCGTCCTCTGTTCAGTGTCTTGAGGGTGGGTGTGCAGTGATTTCTTTAATCATTTTTTAAGGTCTCACATTGATTTGGGCAATTAAGAACAGCTTTGAGGCACTCGTCTTCAAAATTGTCTGCAGCAGTCATGCAGTGCTGCATTCTTTTACATCGCCCTCTGTGACTCAATGGCTGCTTTCTCATTTATCAGATTTCATGTTGATAATATGTATTATAGTTATAGCATGTCTGTTGATGATCTACTGTATCTGCATCCATATTTCTTTGATTTAATTTTGGTCTACTCACTTAGCTCGGTTTTGTTACTCTGGTCCACTGTGTTTCTGATGAAAAGAAACTGTTACTGTACTTCAAGGATTCATGACCTCCAAGAATTATAATTGTTTTGGTTCTTCCACCAGCGTTGCACACCTTACTGTTCCTGCACTCCCTCATATGAAAAATGTATTCTTTGTGAATCTCGCTAACACCGTTACTCAACATTTCAGCCCCATGCTCTCGCTTACATCATCTCATGGCTTTCCTATCTTACCTGGTTGGTTCATTGCCTAGATCTTGTTGACATGGTGGTGCACATGAACCTGTCCTGGCCCCCACCAACACATCTTTATACCTTCAGACTCCCTAAATGACAAATCAAACAAATCTGAAAAAACAACATCTACATCTCAATGTGTTAGAAATGCTTGTGATGGTGAATGTTGAGTATAAGCACTGCTTGATTTCAAAGCTGCTTCTGACAGATCATTGCATTACTGTATGTTTCCGGCTGAACGCTTGAACGAATGGTTGGATACTCATTCTTCTCACGCTGAACTCCTACAAAACAGAAGTATACCTTTGGACCTCAGTGTCTCACTCAGTCAACACTTCAGTTCTTTAGCAGGAGGTGGATGCTAATTTCAGCAAAGGAATATCAAGAAGATTCTGCATTATTCATGTTTTTCATCACGTTAACCACTGTGCTGCTGTATTCACATGGCTTACTTATAGAGCTGAAACTTACATCTGTGAAAGCATTCACTAAAACAGCACGTAGTTCTGACATATCTCTTGTTAACAGCCTCTCTGCAGCAGGTGCCCATTAAACACAGACTGGTTTTAAGATTCCTCTTTTTACTCATGAGGCTCTGCATGTTCAGACTATTACACTGTGAGATCACCAGGATACATCTTAAATCCTCTGATGAAGGGTTTCTTGCTGTACTAGGGACCAATTTAAAGTCAAGTGGGGTCTGTGAATTTGTCTCACCACATTTTGAGGAGAGAAAAGCAAACTGCAATGTATTTAACATTTTGCCTGACAGATTACAGAAACACTTGACAACTTCTTGTCAACTACTTTTCACCCCAAAGACTAATCGACCTGTAATTTAATCTTACTTAAATGTATTTTAAAATGTATTTCACATTGAATAGGGCCGACTGCTGCTTGTGTATGCTACATACACAAGCATGTATTTACTGTTTATATATCATTATTTAAATATCTTTTATCTCTTCTTTGAACAACTTAGCACACTTTGTAAGTAGAGTTTTCAAAGGCGCTTTAAAAATTACTTAATACCCATGGCAATAAAAAAATATAGATCAAATATGCACTTATTAAAATGCAATTTGCATATTGTTAGATAGACGATGACTAATTCACCCACAGCTGTGCATTAACATCTGGTACATCTGGTATGCGTCCTCACTGTTTGCACCACATGCACATTGTGATGTGTGCTGTCTCCATATAAATCTTGCATTAATATGTATTTATTAGATAAAATGCGAGTCATATTTCCAACCGGGTGTAAATCAGGGGTCTTTATTAATATTTAGTAACCCTGTGAACCTTTGACTTTTTATTTTTCTTTAAATAAAGGATAAGACCCAAAAGGGAGACTTTGCTTCCCATTTTACAAAAAAATATCAGTGTGTTTATGCAAACCCAAAGTGAGAATAAATTGACTCAATAAAGGTCTCAGAGAGAAAAGATTTAACAACCAGTCTGAATCCACCTGTTGTTTCAGCTTGTGCTTATTAATAAATCACTCGATAAAAAAGAAGAAACAAAGTAATCCAGCACTCATATCACCCACAGCAACTTCATTACTTTTAATGCAGCAAAATCTGCCACCAAGTTTCAAACCTTCCTTTAAAGTCAGTCTCTCAGCCTGCTTCTGGTTCTACCCAGTCAGTCCTTGATTAATTCTAACTTAATTATGTTTAGCGTTACATTTTGCACCACATGTAAGTAGTAATGAGGTTTTGGTGGGTGATGGGCGCACAAAGCACAGGACTCTGACACTGGAGTCCCTGAGGTTTGGACAACCAAAGCATTTTGGTTAAAGTTTCAGTGAAATGTTAATAAAGTAAACACGTGCCCTCACTGTGGACCTTTTCAATGTAACCAACCTTAACCAACTTTTCACCATGGAAATGTGTTAATCTTGCTTTAGTTGCGACTAATGGATATTCTACTGCAAGAAGCGATGTTGTAGGTAAATATGGTGTCAGTATGTACATATCCTGGTCTAAGGAAGCCCACTGAGACACACTCGAGTTCTTTCTTTTCACAGCCACTCAAATATCTGCTTGCTTTTGTGTTTGAATACATTTTTTAAGGTCAAGGTCAAATTCATGTATAAAGCGCTTTAACACCAAACCAGGTTTGTGCCAAAGTGCTTTACAACAATCCTAATTCAGCAAAAGGATTATCACAAGACTGAAGTACTTAAATACATGCAAAATACAGAGTGCACATGTACATACACACAGACAGTCATGCACATCAATGTAGAATGCAAATCATGTTGAGAATCACTACAGGTGTAGGCAACGCAGTGAGAGTGGGCCTTAAGACACTTATTAAAGGAGGCAAGAGATTCTGCTGCTCTTCTATTTTCAGGGAGACGTTTCCAGAGTCTCGGTGCAGCTGCTGAATCACTGTCTTGTGGGACAATACACAAGAAACAGGGATGGACATGCTGCCTTCAGTACTGGAAGGCTGTCCCTACAACATCACATTACCACAACCATTATGACAGTTGGTGTGACATTCCTGTGGGATTTCTTGCGACTTTCGCCCGACAACTACTTCAATGATTTGCTGCTGTTCCAAGTGCTCTCCATTGTTAGACAGTGGTTTCACTTTGGTTCCCTTGAGAGAGCCAGAACCATAGAAATGGTTCCACAGGCTCTACCAGACAGTCAGAATGAAACATTATTATTAATTTCATGTTTTTATCTTCTGGTCTTTATTTTATTATTGCTTTTTCATCGTGGCCAAGTGTGTAATGATGATGTGCCACTCTTATCTTAAGGTTCCATATGAATGAAGTTTAAATTCAGCAGGGCTGGCTGCTGTCAGACTAACTACACTGATGGGGGAAATCGTTATTACATTGTGATATAACATCTGCATATGCATCTAAAATACATTTTAAAAAGTTTAAATATCTTTTGAAATAATAACTTTAGTGTTCAACAATGGAAAATAAACCTTTCTTGTAGATCCACTTTCTGTGATGTTTCTTTGAAATGTCGCTGTTAAAACATATTTATGATCCTCTCAAGATGGACTGTGCAACAGCGGCAAGCAAGACACTCAAAATACTCAAATCACATCTTTAAGTCGTTTTCTCTGAGTGCTTCAGCTCATTATCCATATTTGCCACTCGGTCGCACACAAACACACTCAGAGGCAAGTCTTCCCCCTGTCAGTTGTTAGACACGTCCTCCACCAGTGGGACTGGCACTCTTTATTTCCATGGTGACACTGAACCAAATAACATGTTGTGTATTACACACAGACAGGGAAAGAGCTGATATATACACCATCACTTTTACAACCCAGCTCTAACACACACATGCACGCCCAAAACAACACACATAGACACGTTTTTAATTGCCTCTAATAGCCAGCATGTACACGCTTCCCTTGTTAGCTGCTGCCTGCATGGCGTGTAGGGAGCTGCTTAATGATCATTACAAACAGAGAAGGAACACTGAGGTGAACAGGGAGCCAAGCAGAGAGAGCTGAGACTTGCTCACACTGTGTTATGGGAGTGTGTTTGTGTGTGTGTGTGTGCATGGCAGGAGGGAGGTGTAAGACAAAGATAAAGAATGCGCATGTATTAGTTTTTATTTGTTTGAGAATTCATTAAAACAGGACTGTGTGTGTGTGTGTGTTATGAAACAGACAGACAGGATCAAACAGGAACTAAATGTGTGACCTTACACATGTCACATGTATGTCTTGTTAGCCTTTCAACATCCTAATCCTACTATAACCCTGCTAATGATGAACAATTTAGGATACAATCTTTCTGAATAAACATGGGATGATAATGATTTACCTCGACAGGGAGCTTCACAGACCGCCACGCACCACCCGGTGTGCTGCTTCTCATCTGTGCTTCTGGAAATTGTGAAATAAACCTGAAATAACTGAAAAAGAAGTTGACATGAGCATAGCTGCTGTTTACTTACTCATTGTAAGCAATTACCCAAGAGTTCATTGGCAGAGTAGTTAACTCATTCTGAGCAATTATACCTTTGAGGTGCCTTCAGACAGAGAGCGGTTAACGCCACCATTTCCATTATTTCCAGTGTGAACACCACTGCAGCCTGTCTCTGCAGTCATCAAAAGAAAGAAGAGAGAAAATGGCACTGACACTGTCAGTAAAAATGTAATGTTACTGGTGTCAGAGATCACTGAATTATACTCAGTGTGAACATCCATTAAAAACAATGGATCATCAACAAGCATCTAGTTTGGGCCAACGAGCAATGCTTATCATATTAATTAGCTATATGTGTTATATTAATCATGTGATATTGCTAACCATGCTTACTACTTAATGCTACAACTCACTGCTCAGCTACGAGAAATGCTGTCTGAATCTCTTTACTGTACTCTAGTGACACGGTCACTAGTATTAACTGGCTTTGCAGATGATACAAGCATGAACAAATGACTTGTACAATGGCAAAAGGATGATCGGAGTAACCCTCAGTCTACACAGCATGCATTTCCACCATGAGTCATACGTCTCACAGATGTGCCTCTTGTACTGTGGAGGACTGAAGCTGCTGCTTTTGCCACATGGCCCAAGTAAACGTCCTTTTCCCCCAAGCATGTTCCTCCAGCTCCTTTAAGTACTGTAAGCACTTTCAGGCCAGCCAAGAGAAGAAACAGCTGCTCGCTACCAAGGTCCTTCTGAATCCTGGCACACACAAGTTCATGCCTTATTCATGTGGAGTGAGACTAGCCACCCTGCAGAAACAAACCTCACAACAGCTGCTTTTATCCTCATTTGAAGAGACTGTCCTCCCTTGAAAAATACGAGCATTGATCGTTTCAGCAAACACCAAAGGACAACTGATGTTTACATTGGAGTGACATCCCCTGATCCTTACCAAGTGCTTATTCTTGTAAATATGACAACTAAGGTATCCTAACCTTAATAATGTGATCATTTAACCCAAACCATGATCTTGCCCTAAACCCAACCAGGTAGCCTATTGTACCTACTCCTGACAAGACCTTAACTATTGCATCAGCAGTATTTATGTCATGATCCTGGGACTTTGTATATTTCTGCTTTTGTTTCCTGTTTTATTTTGTAATCTTTAGCCTCGGGTGCGTGCGGTTCCTTTGACTTCCTGTCCTTGTCTGTGTCTCGTTGCTCACCTGTTTCTGTTTCCATCGTTTGTCCTTTGTCTGTTTATTCTGGTTGCCTCCGTCGGTTAGTCCTGCTCTGCACGTTTGGTTTTCCTGGGCCATGCCCTGATCATCAGTTGTAAGTTGTGGCAATAAACTGTTCTTCTCCACACTACCTTCCTGTCTACATTGTGGGTATACAATATACTATATATACTATATTCTCCACTGCCTAACTGATAAATCGTGACAATTTTGTTTTCAATAGTTATCTTTAGCGGTTTTGGAAGGAACATGTTCCTTCTGCACTCTCCAGGTGTTTTCACACAAAAAGCATCCTCTCAGGTTGCCTGGAAACCAAATCACAGAGTGGTCAGTGTCACTATATTTGTCGATGTGTGAGCCCTGCCATGTGGTCCATCTGCTTGGTTAAAGATAAACCAAATACATATCGAATCCAAACAAGTGACACTTACATGAATTAAGAAAGATTGCTTTGCAAAATCTAAAACATTTGCTTGAAATATAAGATTGTCCCTCTAAACGTGGATATGCAGGGTCGTTTCTTTGTTTCCCCTTTGTCTAATGTATTCTGGGATGGGCTCCAGCCCCGGTCCAGTCCAGTGACCCTGGCTCAATCACAATGTCCACCCTTTGTCCTAAGCACTGAACCCTCACAAATATTAATTGACAACACCTGGAAGCTTGATGTGAATGCATGAGGGAGTCCATTAGGGTGAAAGGGCTCAAACGCTGCATGGGACAGCAGTTTACATCACAGAAAATGTTGCAGCAGAGGCATTTTCTTTAGCCAGTAAAGTAATGAGGCTTAGATTGTATACTAATTAAGTGTTTTATTCAATTCATTCAAGTTTATGGGATAAATAGTAATTTTGCTGGGTCAAATCAGATAAAAACACTGGATACACAGCTGCAACATGCACACAGATACAGCTTCAGTGATCCACAGGAGAGACCCCTCTCAGACCCAACGTAATGGGATGTACAGTCAGTGAGTCAGGATGGACACGAATGGATGGTAGAGTTTTAGTGTGTCTGACATACATTAGCATGTTCTGTTTCTGCTCTGTCCTTACACTGTCTACATGTTGGCTATGCTGTATTTTGTTATATACTTATATACTTTTTCCTGTAGTTTGCAAACAAAAGCAAAACCTGCAGAATGTCACAAATACCCAAATACTGCAGGACCAGTCTACCTCGCCTACTGGATCCCACAATGCAAAGCGCTCCCCATTGGGTTTTATTCCCCAACCTTATTTATATGGTCACCAATGATGGACAGCAACACTGCTTCATCAGTGGTTGACGGGGAGAACCACTTGTAATTTAATTATGTGCAAGCAGAAACTGACGAGGCTTGAGAGGATGTTATTGCGATGGCTTGCCGTTAGCAGTACTGTTGTTTACTTCAGTTTTTGTAGATTTTGTAGAGTTGCAGTGTACAGAGGAGAGTCCTCAGAAATATAACTTTGGGGTCAAAACAAAATGAGTATAAACTGTCTCCTGTGCTGGTTTGATATGGCCAAACTACATGTATGTTTAACTCAGATAACCTTATAAATGACGAGATTCCATCTGACCGCATTACTAATTAAAATTACAACACAAATCTCAAGTAATCCATTTTAATGGCTTTCCCAGGTGATAGATGTATCTGTCCTGTTATGTTGGGTATATTAGAGCAGGAAGAGTCTAAGATCTATATGGCATCAAACTGTTGTTCTTTCTGGATTAGCCTCCACAGCCCCTTCATGCCCAAGTGATGTATAACTGGAGCTTGGAGCACTTGGAAAAGCAAGAATATAATCCATTATCACGACCAGTGGCATCTCATTATCAGATGTTCAGCTCTTGGATGTAGCGTAACACTTACACCTTCAGCTGCCACACCACTCAGCTCTATTTCCGCCGGGCCCACCCCGACTCCAGATCTATTGCTTTCTCTGCGCTGTGAGTCACTCCGGTTAATAGCATGTGCCAGATAGCGTTAGGTTAATGTCAGTAAACAGCTTTAAATAAGAGAACAAAAACAAGTTTACTGTTTTCCTAAACGACCACGACTCTCACCTCTCTCAGAGCTAGAAAAAGCACGCAGAGGCAATCGACCGTCACACATTGATTCAATAATTGTTTCTGACTGTAGAGAGCAAGACGAAGAGTCAGGCAGAAATGTGCTTTTGGCAAAAACGCTTGAATCTCTGTCTGGGAGCTCTCAGCCCAACTGATCTGCCCACCCTGGAATCCCATAAACACTGCGAAATCCAGAAGAAGCTCCCCTGGCTCACACTAGTGGGCCAGACAAGAAGCTTGTGCGTGTCTGTGTGTGTGATATGTGCATGCAAGGGAACATCTACGATAACACTTTCTTTTTGTATGGATGCCCATAAGGTCTGAAGAGGATAAATGGAACCAATTACTGGTACTTCACCACTCTCCGTAGCCCTCGCTGTAGCCACATGGCACAATGACAACATACACACTGACTCTTCACACTTACACAGATCTGGAATTAGCTCCCCGAAAAACCATCTTACAGCGAGGATCATCTTCATCTGCCGGCTAACAAAGATGCTCGCAGCTATTCTCTGCTGTGCAACTAATTGAAAAGTTAAGTTTTTATTCTACATTTAGAGAGGAATAATGTTATCAGATTCCATATGGGTCACACACTCATTGACAGATTATGAGACAAAGGCCCACCACCCTTCTACATAAGAGCACTGAAAGAGACAAAGTTAAGAGACACATTTCACTAATTTGATGTCTCTTTGTAATCGTTATGCGGTCGTTTTGTCTCTAGCAGAACTAGGTGCTGCTCTTTCTCTGAATCTGTCAGTATTTAGTTGACCCTGAAGATGAAGAGATGCTTTCTAACTCCTGTCCAAGGCTTCCTGCATCCAGACTATCTTTCTTCTCCCACATTACATATCTCTCTTGAGCGTAAAATCAAGCCCCCAAAAAGTAATCGTAAAAAAAGTTTCATCAGGAACTTAAAGTATGAAAAAGAAATGATATTATAGACATGATATACATATGCAGCACTGGAGGATGTGCAATTCACAAGGAATCTTATTGGATTTTTGAATGGATTTTCTGACCCAGAATGAATGAGTGAAACGACTTTTCTTCTCGAAATGAGTAAGAGAGTGAGATAGAGAGAATAAGAAGAGAGATACATAGTGATTGCCACAGTCAGTTACAACCCTGTCCTGCCCTGCAGCCTGTCCTGATTATCAGCTGCCCATCTCAGCTCTATCTAAATGATTCCACAAGCTGGGTAAATAAAGACATCTCTCACCAGGAGCATGTCCTGGGCCTGCAGTGCTGGACCTGACCACTGGGGGCTGCTGTTTCAGTAAGAGATAAAGAGGTGCTGCAGACCATGTTTATCTACATTTCTCTGTATTATCTGCATTTCTCTATCGCTTCCATCTTTGGGTTCGACATCTATAGCATCTCTTAGAATATTTATGTTAATGCAATCATGAAAGCTGTCTCAGGAGGATTTCAAGGCACCAGGTATTTGACCATGGTATAAAAATAGAGAATGGCCTCTGCATCATGCAGACCTGAATCACATTAGCCTACTAGTAGTAAGTATGTATTAAACACTGGTTTTTAATGCATTATACATATTTGGGTTGGCTTAGAAAATAAAGTTACAAAATGCCTTTATTAGAATTATAAAGGTGTCAGGTATGACAGCTCATTACAAAACAACCAGAGAGATCTGCAATCTACAAAAGCATTATCACTAAAGTGCAAAATCAAACCGTGACTGGAAGGAAAAGTGCCATCTTCATGTTCAAGTTATAAAGCTCTAGTAGCTGCAAAGCAGGAAGTAAGTTAACGTTGTAAAAGTCTGCATAGGAAGCAGGTCGGGGGGGACAGATGGGTCATCGAAGCCTTGGACTTTAAAACAGAAGACCAGCAGTTGGTGTCTTTTAACCATATTTTCACTAACCTTAACTCAGTAGTTACCATGACAACAAAGGTCTGTAACTTTGCAAAGTTATTTAATCCAAAACAAATGTTTCTCTAACCAAGTCAATAGTGTATTATTGTCTATTTGGCACTATTGGTTTCATGTGGAGGACCCGTTGGTTAAATGCATGTGAATAAAGGGGTACTTCAGCTAATCTGGTAGGGTAGTGGTGGCACATAAGACATTTTACTTTAAGTAACATTTATGCAGAACTTGTAGTATAATGTATTTTTATATTGTGGTTTTGCTACTTTGACTTAAGTGGAGGATATGAATGCTTCTTCCACCACTGAAAATATGCATTCAATATCAGTAAAACAGCCCTCTGTGAATGTGATGCTTTCTCTCGTCTCTGCTGTATGGTACCTCAAAACAAAACACATTTTCATGGGATGAAGAGTGAATTACAATAATGGAGACTGGCAGGGAGAAAGGGGGATAGAGGGAGAGAGGCAAATGGGAAAGGTAATGGAACCAAGAAGAGAGAAGAAAGAAAGACAGACAACAGCGCTTTGGTGAGCTGGAGGAAATTGAAATGCAGATGGCTAGGTATTCTGTTAAGCTCTCATACCTCTCTTCCTATTCCCAAAGCCCCGTCTCTAATTTCACTCTCTTCACACTTCTCTTTACGTTTCTTTTTCATTTCCTTTCCCCCCATTCCTCTCTTTTATCTTTCCCTTCAGTTCCCTTTTATAGTCTATCGTGTACTTCATTCTGTGCGCCACAATTTTTATCAGCACCTCTCTTCCCTCTTTGTTCTTGTCTATCTCTTCCATCCAAACTACATGTGGCAATGAATTCTGTCCCTGGCAATGAGCTGTGCACCCTCAGGAGCAGCAGCAGCAGCAGCAATCCTTGGCCAGAGGAAAGCAGATCTCTTTTCTTAGATCTCGGTACCCCTCCTGCCTCTGGTTATGACACTCTGGAGCTAGGTCTTACTACTGTATACACAAAAACCATAACGTAACACGGACTGCCATAAATAAAAACAGAAATAAATGTGTTCCAAGCTGGTTGAGGTTGAATCCTGAACCTCGGGCACGCACTTTGTAGTCCAACTCGGTCCCAAGTAATGTCTCGCTTAAATTACTAAATTACTCCAATTAGGTGTTCAGATGAGTCTGATAGCACGAGCAACACGCGCTGCATCTTTAAAGTGGATTTATAGACGTCGCCTCAATAGTGACGCCTCCATAGTCAGGCTAAGTTAAAGGTGTCTTGTCTATCAAAGTGATACTTGCCTTTTCAGTGGCTATACATCACAATTAGAGAATGTAAACTATATGTATGCCAGGAGCACGCATGGCGAGACCTCCTTATACCCTGATGCAGAAATATAAATCCAGCTGGAGTCAGGCAATAAAATAACAATTGATTGTTGCTTCATCGTGACACAGCTCCAGCGTACACCACCACAGGCATTTTTGTACTTAAATGTGCACTCTTTATGTGCATCCCTGCCACTTAATCCATAGTAAATGCCATTGTTTCAAGATAGAAGTCTTTGACTCCTATAATGTCGAGGTAAACCAATAAATGGCAGTACTACAAGTAAAAGTTAAAAGACAGGTTTGGAGCTGGGTGAGGTGACAGACTGAAGCACTCTGCTCTTCAGTCTTCAGTCGGCAATTGTGTGTGCGAACCACTTTTTCTGGACTTGGAGTCCACGGTCCCATTGCTGTTGGGTTTTTCCAGGATCGGGTTTGTGTGGACGCAGATTCTGAAAGATCACAGCATGATGCTATGTAGTAATTCATCATTGAGGCACCCTGCATCACCCCCGCCCTTTTTCCACATTCACAAATGATTACAGTCATCACTAAAATATGCTCTAGTGCTGAGACGTGATGCATCTCATCATCACTCACTCTTTAATCAGGATGACTGATTTAAATGTGTGTTAAAAGTGTTTTTTATTATTTTTCAACAACCCCATCCAACAAGAAACCCTAACCTATCGCACCATCACAAATATACGTCAAAGTGTTTAATGATAAGTCTGATAAACAACTTATGAACACAGAAAACACCTGAATGAATACAGACAAAATACATTTGTGGTTTTCATCGTTTTCTCATTCTTAGGCTTCAGACCAATTGACAAGTAGCTGAATTCATATAGCAGATGTTAATTATACAGATAATAATATACTGGCACAGCAACACTGAGGTCTTCACTCAGAGATTGAACCTTGTAATGTTCGTGCTGGGTGTAGAAATCTTGTTGCATTAATTTTTAGCGCTCTCTTAATTACATCCAACAGTGACAATTGTAATAGCAGTCCCTCGAGCAAAAACTGTGCTACAGTGCAGTCACAACGACCTGTTATTGTGAGTTTCTCCTCTGTTTCAATGGAATACAACTCGCTTCATTGTCAACCATTATGTTAGAAACAAAGGAGCCATTATTCTGTAGGTGAAGACACCATCCGATTAGTTAGTCCTTTGAGGACTTGACCAAGACCGGCCCACGGTGATGCTGTTTGTCTCTCTGCAAAAAGGTCCAGTGCTCATAATACAACAACTTTGGCATCTTCATTTGTTTGAGAGTATCCCTGTCCTGCAGTTCATCTGCTTGTCAGTCATTATTTCTTTGATTCGATGTGCCTGTAGTTCTGCTGACTATTTCTGCACTTGTGTGCTCTCTGTTTACTTATTTGTCTTCACAGAGACAGACCGAGGGATCCCTTATTCCCTTCTCATGCATGAAGGCCAGCTCTTTATCTGTCGCCCCTGTGGAGAGAGAAAGAGAAAGCAAAGAGGAGGACAATAAGTTGTGTTGTGTGTAATGGGTAAACAGGCAAAAGAAAGAAAGAAGGTGAAAACACAGAGCTTAAAATCTGCAATACATGATTGCAAAATCTGAAAAAGTAATGAGATGGAAGACATGCATGGCAACATTTGGTAGGGGACATTTAATCTTTCATCAGGCTCAAAAGAACTTCCTAGGGACACTTCTGTTACATTACATTTCAGTTGAATCCAGAAATAATCGTTAGGATTTGGTCAGCAGATTTAAGCTAAACAAAGACTTGGTTTTTAATCCTGTGATGACATGCAACATGAAACATACTCTGCAGAGTCTACATCACCTGAGGTCCCCAGGTAATATCCATCCCCTGAATATTTAGATGAATCTTTAGATAAGTAAGCTTTATACTCCAAGTAATCACTAGGAGTAACGACACTTCATCCTCTCCAAATTCTCATTCATCACTTCCCTCCTACACTCCTGCCGGTGTGTCAGTCTGCTACAACTTGGTATGAATTTATTAATCCTGGTAGTGGTGGGTAGTGTTGCTGAGGGAGCATGACCTCATACCTCCAGGTCACGATTCAGCTCTACACACCAGCCGGTGATCTGCATTCTGACGGCAGTGTGGGGGTTTGAGCTCTCTTTGCCTTGAAATCACTTGGTCATCTCTCTGCAGAACGTGACTCCTGCTGCTCCCGAATGCTAGAATGACCTTAAGTCACTCATATGTAAATACAAATAAAAAAACTGCCCCTGGGTGTGAAATGTGCTATAAAAATAAACAGAGTCTTGCTTTCCTTTCAACAAATCCAGTGACATAACCAGGATTTTAGAAATACCGAGGTCATTGGTCCAAATTCCTTCACAATTTGTAATGAATATTTTTGTTTAAAATCATGAGGTTTAAAGAAATTAAGTCTAAAAATGTAAAAATGAACATTATAAACACACCATGTAAAATAAGTGTGTACTTGTAGAATGTAAATTCCTCCGGTCGACACGACCTTGGTGTCCTTAATGGTAGCAGTGGCCCTGAGCAAGTCACTCCTCCTCACTGAAGCATAAACACTGTTATCCTCCACTTCCTGTCATGTGTTCTGCGTCACTGCTTTAGGTCTCTTTAAGGCGATCCCCTGCACTGCTCTCTGACATGGTCTTTCAGGGCTCATTGGGACAGTGCCAGGACACTTCAGTGATAGAGATCTTAAGGGTCACAGCTGGTACTGGATGAGTTTGAACCTATACTGGACAAGAGCATCTGACAAATCTAACCTTGATTTAAACTAAGCAGGAACTTTCTCCTTTTTGTCTTTTCACTTGTAATCATTCATGAAGTGATGCAGCTTTGGGATATGCAAACTATTTTTGCGTAAGAGTACTGCATCAATTTAGCATGCACTTCTAAAACACTGTGGGTTATTGAGTGTGCTGCTAGTAACTGAGGCCGTCCACCAGACTTTTTCACTTTTTCATATATGCAGTAGTACTTCCCCAACACATTAGCTCCCCTTTAAGTTTAAACATTTCACACGTGCTTTAATGCTTTTGACCTCAGTTCACGCTGCATAGAGTGAACCAAGTCTTTTCATGTTTTTAATGAAAATACCTCTAAAATGTGTTTCATTTTCAAGTTCAAACACTGATTGTGGCTTTCTGGTCAAAAAGGAGCAGCTAACATTAGTTGAAAAGTGAAGGCTTTTCATAGCCTTTAATTCAACAGCTTTTGAAAGAGTATATTAAATAGGACGCGGGACCTGCTGCTGAAACTTAGACCATAACTTAGACTTCTTAACCTCTTCTGATCTTCAAATTGCCAAAACCACACTTACTTTTAATGTGAAACTGTATCAGAAGTAACAAAGTTATTGACAGATAAGAAGTGAGTGACATGCTGACTGACTGTACGGGTGCCTGTGTGGGAGGAGCTGCATGTTCCCAGCCAAGACTGCATGGGAGCAGAATTATTAAAATAATCCTCTTGTGCTCAGAGATGATTCTTAATCACATTAATATTATTATTATGATTAAGTAAGATTATTTGCAAATTCAGTGTCTGTACAGACTGAGCCATTTGGGTTGTTTATTCTGGTTTTAAATGATGCAGTTTGTTCATGTTCCAAAATGAATTAGCTGCTTTTTTCCAGTCCGTCCTTCACACATTTCCTCACTCTTTGTCTCGCAGGAGCTTTTTAGAGCACTTTTGGAGTTTGTGAATAGTCAAAACACAGCTCCTGGTTGGCTGGCTAAGTGTGTGTGATTTTTATTGAAGAGCGTGCATTGGGAACACTTGAGAGAGACAGACGGAGAGAAAAAAGGAAAGAGAATGAAGGGGCGAACTGGCGTTTGGCTGAGCGCAGGAGAGATATTCTCTGCAGTGTGCTCCCTTTCCCTCCACTGAGGCCAGCTCTTCATCTGCTGCCTCTGTGGGCAGGCTGACAGGAAGAGAGCTGCTGGTATGAGGGAGAAGGAGGCCTGGAACGACCTGGAAATGGGGGTGAAGAAAGAGACCAAAGACAGAGAGAGTGGGAGTACAAAATCAAAACTTCAAAAGAAGAAAGGTTTAATATCCCCTGGATCTTAATCTGACTATAAAAGGACGCGCTTATTGATGTGTGTACAGTGTATTACAAGGAAGACTACCGATTGCCTTAAAGCAAGACTACTGGATGTTTCCTTTGAATTGCATCCGTGTATGAAAGGTGCTATATAAATCAACTTGCCTTGCCTTTGAAGAAAGAAAGATCACATCTTTTTCTTTAATTCATAAGCAATAAAACACATGCCTGACTCAATACCATTCATTGTTGATCCTTTTGGGGCTGACTCAGGTACATCTGGGTATTTGTCTACATTTTGCATCAACCAGTGGGGTTTAGAATAGTTTTGGAACTGCTTTGTTCCCAAATAATGTTTTAGGATTTCTCTGAGTTGTCCAGTGGCAGCCTTGAGAGGAGTCTTGTTTTGGCTGAAAGTAAAGTATACTGTATATCTAACAGTTTGTGACTCCTTATAAGTACAGATCGTGAGATACATTCAGTTCTTAAATACAGTTGAAAGCTTTGTTGCGCTCTTTGAACCAAACCTTAAACCACGTTGTCACTCAAAAATTTAATGATTTATGTTATGGGGACTTCTGTCCCCAAAAGGAAGGAGTGTGCCCACAGTGTGACTTCTACAGATGTATGTCCCCCCCAACATTAGTATTACAATGCCACACACACACACACACACACACACACACACACACACTGTCTCTCTTTGATTGTGTGCAAGAAAACTAATTTTGTAAGTGAGACTCTGTTTGGGAGATAATTACCTAGAGCTCTGTAGTCTGCTCCCTGAGCCTGTCTAAAGAGGATATGGTCACACACACACACACACGCACACACACACACACACACACACACTCCATCCTCAGAATTAGTGATGCCGTAACGATGGCAGATCTGTTGGCATGCTGTTGTGGTTGTGTGTGTGTGTGCGTGTTCACACACACACTGCCAGTGTCCTCGCGTCTCGTAGACTGTGACAGAATCTATTCGCCCACCTGCTCCTCTTCATTATCTGAAATGCAGAGCTGTAGATGTAGGGCAGAATATCTGGCTGGTTAGGTTCCTCTCCTGTCTCTCCCGTCCTTTTCTTTCTCTACTCTTTGTTCCTTCTCTCCCTTTTGTTACGTCTCCATCTGTTTCCCCTCCTGTTCCTCTCGCCTCTCCATTCGCAACCACCTTTTTCCTCATTTATACAGTGCCTTTTCATCACCTTGTTTCCTTTACCCTCATTTCCTCCCCTCTCGTCTGTTATTTCCTGTCCTCTCCATGTTTACTGCCCTCTTCCCTCTTGTCTCCTCCTTTTTCCTTGTTTCTTCTCCTACCTATCCTCCCTTCTTTCTTTATCCCCTTCTATTTTGTCCACTCTCCTCCTTGTTTCATCTTCTTGAGTTTGCTTTCTTGTCTCCTCTCCTCTATTTTCTTTCTCTTCACTTTCTCCTTTTCTCATCTACTCATCTCCTCTCCGTTATACCTCGGCATGCTCCCCACGTATTCAATTACTCTGGACTTGATTACATGCTTAAAATGCGACACTGAAGGGCGAACGGCTACTTACTCTCCAAAGCAAATCTATTGGTTTTCTGCTTACGATGCTGCGAGGTTTCACCCAGCTCTGGTTTTGTTTGGGTGCTTTCAGAAGCGGCTGTCCTGCTTTGGTGCTGGCAGGTGTGTTGTGAGGAGCAGGAGGTGGGTTTCTCTGAAGTGATCTCCTCTCCACACACACACACACACACACACACACAGGTCTCTTCATACCTGTTCATTACAGATAACACCTTGGCCCTCAGTTGCTTAAATTGTGCTATTAAAGTTGAATAATACAAATCACTGAATATGTTACTGACTGATTGATGCAAACACTCCCATGTGACTTCTTCTGAGGTTGTTGTCACCTGCCTTTACCTCACACACACACACACACACACACACACCCTCACAGAGAAGCACATTCACAAAATGAGAAGAAGAAAGTTTCTAATTATATATAAAATTAGAAACTTTTTCTTCTCATATATATATATATAAATGATTATATTGTGATCTGATTTATTTGTTTGACAAATAAAGATGAATTGGAACAAAGCTGCAAATTGTGCAGACTTTCACAACATTTATTAGGCACGGCTGGAGACCTGAAATGAAACTGATAAAGCAGAATTACTGAATTTCTGCACAGAATAAAAAGAAAGTACCAAACAGGAGGTGTAAGTTATAGCATCCTGAACGTTGCAACAGTAGAGTTGGGGGCTGTCGATCAAGTACAGTCTTACACCCCGTCCTGAGGATACTAATCAGCTAATTAAGTGGCAACACCTGTGCAGGTGTACCTGGGGTAATCTTTAACATAGAGCAGATCAGCATTATTTGAGGCTTCACTAAGGGATTATAAAAATCCCCCCATATATCATGGGGCATCTACACGTGCACAAAGGATTTTTTTTTCACTTGCCCAAGTTCAATGTACAATGGGGGTGAGGGCAGATAATTCAGAGGCACATATTTCATAAACCGTGACTCATCATGGGGTGCAGGTCAGACAGTCCAAAGAGTTTGAATGTGTGGTGTGTTGTTGATGATGATGATGATGTGCTCACTTGTAATGGCTACAGAGGGGAGGGGGGCATGAGACAGAGAGAGACTGTACGGCTGTAAGTTATATGTCCTCAGTGTAAAACACCAACAGGCTCAGGGTGGCACCTTCAGCTGCACAGAGTCTGAGGACTCGTCCTTGGCTGTAGGCGAGTTAGACTCAGTGTGCTGGTTTATTCATCCCTCCCACTGCTGTGATGGAGAGCCTTGACATGAATTATTCCCATTTTGATTTCTTGACATTGAGACCATCCCTTGTGGACCTCTCAGCTGTATTTTCTTTTCCCCTTAATTACTTGTCAATGAGCCACAGATATTTTTATCAGGCTGAAAAATGCCCAAGTAATTATCCACGTTGTTGACAAAGTAAATCCTCCATTGGAATGATAATTGAAAAATGCTTGTTGATGTTACTAAATGCTTGTTTTTACATTTAAAAAAGCTATTTGAGCATATACTATATGTCCAGGACCTATTAATGAGCTCCCTGTACCACTTATGAATCTGATGTATTGTCAAAATGTCAGCGAGTCCTGTGGAGTATTACTCACAAGATGCTTTTCTCCAAAGAAATCAAGGTGGATGAAAGTTTTTTCAGTGTTTAATATAAAGCTGAAGCATGTTCTCAACTATAAGGCTGACAAGTGCAATGCTATGGCTGTGAGAAAAGGGTCATTCTAGAAGAACAAGTATTCTTTTTGGTAACCATTTTTACTGAAGACAACATCAGAGTCAAGATGTTTTGTCTTCAGAGAAAACAGAAAACAAAAGTGGATATGCAAAAAAATATTTTAGGGACACAAAAGTAAAATACAAATGTTTTCCCCTCAATGAATGTAAAATTTGATTTTGATGCTTACAAACCAGAGGGCAGTCATCAGAGATGGACCTGAAAGAAGAGTTTTGGCTAACATGCCAATAATATCTGTTAAATATGAAGCTAAAGGCAGGAGCCTGTTAGCATAGCTTAGCAATAACACTGGAACCGGAGGGAAACAGGCAGCCTGCTCTGTCCAAAGGTAAAAGAAAAAGCAAACAGAATCCACCTACCAGCTCAACAAAAGCTCATCAATCAACATACAAGTAAAATCTCAAGTCTGGCAACTACACGGTGACGTAACAAGACTAGACAAAACAAAACGTTTTAAAGTAACAGATTGTTAATAATCGAGGAGTAGAGGTTCTGTGAGGCAGAGTAGAGGCCCTGTTGCTTCATCGTAGTACGGATGGATGTTTTTTCCACTTCTCACAAATCATATTGCTCACACATTTTGTTCACAAATATTTTTTTATCTGAGAACTTAAGACTAAAACTAAGAATTCAGTCTAGTTTGATGCCAGAAGTTAAAACTTTTAGAATAGATTTAAAGATTTCACTGATTACTCGTAAGGCTCTTGGCCTCTCTCCCTGCTTCTCTGTGACCTCTCAGTACCGTATGCACCAGTATGTACTTTGAGATCCTCGGACAGAGGTCTTTTGTCTGTTCCAGGGGCCTTGCTGAACATTAAAGAGGACAGAGCGTCTGCAGTCAAGTCCCTGAGGCTTGGGAAGAATCTGCCCGAGGAAATCAGGTCGGCTGAGTCAGACCCTTCTTAAAAAACACTTTTATTGAAGCCTTACTTGAGTTTTTATTTTCTTTGAACTGCCTTTCATTTCCTTTAAAAATGTTTAACGTTTTCTTTTTTTGCCTTTTCCTTCATCAGTTTCTGTTTTCTTTTAAAACCTAGGGCTTTTATGACTTGTGTGTTTTATTTTGCTGCCTTTGTGAAGCACTCTGTAACGGGGATTTGCTCTATAAATAAAGATTAGTATTATAAAATGAAGATTATCATTATGTCTAGATGACCTGCAAAAAAGCAGAATTCAGTTCTTAACAGAGATATACAGGTTGCACATCACCGGCTTTAATGAAGTACTTGTAGTGTAATAAAGTGCATCATTTGCTTCGTCTTTGTACCACCCACTGTTTGTCCTGCAGGACTTATGGGCTCAAACCAAAAGTTTGACAAATGTAGCTAACGTTTAATTGAGATTGAATGTATTAATGAAATTGCTTGACTAAAAACTGTATGTGAGTTGCTTAACTTTTTTCTTTTGACCTCAGAAATGTTCCCTTGTCATATTAGGCAGGTTGAAAACTCCCTCAACGCAGCGTGATATCGAAACTGCATCAAGTTCAAACTAGTTTCACAAGATTTTTATTTTTATTTTATCAGAGACAGATGATGACTAAGTGAACCACCAGGATGAATCTTACTTTAATTAGCAACGGTGGAGGCAAAGAGGTGTGTTGGAGGTTCACACACACACACACACACACACACTGAACATGTAGCTTTAGCGAGTTATTTGCACACGCAGCTGGCCTACACACCGCTCAGCGGCCAGCAGGGTCACATGTCTGAGAGGCACGCTGCTAACAAAGCCTGAGTCACACTGTGCAATGAGCCCCAGGCCCACTCAAACATACAACTCATCATCACACCTCAGCACACACACACACACACACACACACCAATGTTATGGTGCTCAGAAGGCTAAAGCAGATAGTAGGTACTCACAGTGTCAGGGGATGATGGGATGGATCCGGCTCATGACCCTTCTTGCGTGTCATCCCTGCACTCTCTCTCACGCGCTGTCACTTCTCGCTGTATGCTACGCCACACATCTGAACTGGCGTATTAAAAAATCTAATCAAATCTAACTCTTAAAAAAACCTGTTCGTTGTCACACATGAGAAAGCTTAGATTAGAAAGTACGCAGCGCTCTGAGGTGAGCAGTTTGTGGAGGAATATGACACGAAATCAAATTGGGTTTCTCTTTGTGTTCACACTACATCTGTCTTAGTATTTTACATTACAGCGACATTTGCACATTCTTGAGCTATAACAACTATTTCGCTGCACAAAAGAACAAGAACAGGAGCCATGTTCTGTTCTGCTCGAGTGAATGCATCCTGGGATAAAGAGACGGCAGTGTTGTCTACTTGTGCTCATTCATTCCTCTCATCCTTACACTTACGTTTCAAGAACCATTGTTCATATCACTGGCTTGCACCCTGTGCAGCTGTGCATGTGTGTTTATGTAGTAATGTGTGTGTGGGTGTCTGTCTGTATACTTAATGGGGCAATAACTGCCTGCTGACTGCTTTAACCAAGGCTTCCTCAGTGTGATGAACATCTGCAGACCAACAGACACTCACACCTCCAGCAGAGTGATTGATTACATGTCAAATGTGTGACTGAATACACATCTTTATACTCTGTATGGTCACACAGTGAGTGTGTGTAAGACAGTTTATAGTCATTCATGATTTTTTTATATCCCCTACACCCAGATGGCATTTTTTGGGGGAAAGAAATTAAGGCTGGGATCAAAACCAATTCAAGCTGTACACTAATCATTTTAAAGCCTTACAGCATATGAAAAACATTTTAACAAGCCAGACACCCAGGTGACAATCAATTTAAACCTGCGTGCTTGTTTTAGAATATTTACCTGGATTTCTTTCTGTTGAAAAAAGCAAGCAAAGAAGCATTTAGTTATTATTTCATTTCCAGAAGGTTACACAAATTAACTACAGTATTTTGACAACTATTCCGCACAACATACAGATGAACATTATATGACTCATATCTGGGATATCTACATGAGAGAGTAAAATGTTATGGATTTGTTTCCCGTCAGGCCAGTGTCTCTTGTCTTTGTCGTTGGAAGCGGGAAGGCACAGCACATCACTGGCCAGCGGAGCCTGCAGAAGGCACACAGCAGCATCAAGGACCACAGACCGGTCTCCTTGTTACCGTCTGGCTGATGATACAGGAGCACGCACCACCACACTGAAGGACAGTTTTTACTACCAGGACGTCAGGCTCTCAACTCACTAACTTAATTTACCCCAATCAACCATGACTCCTGTTATTGTACCAGGACTAATACTATACACAAGTCACTTTCATTTAGTGTTATATTTCTATTTATAGTGTTACACTTCATTATAGTTGACGTATTTGTTTATTTCATTTTATGTTCTTATAACTACTGCTCGTACTGCTGAGCTAACACTTTCTTTTTGCTCCAACACATTTCATTGTATTGTTGACCCCGTGTGAACCTGCGTGTGTCTAAATAAAACTGTAAAGGCTTTTAATGATGAATCTTTAAAATGCTTTTCCTACATGACGGCCCTGACACACAGATTTGTGTTCATGTTTGGAAGGCCGTCGCCTGAGTAATCTGACAGCCTTAGACAAGCCTTTGAGTTTTAACACAGTCGATGGTAAGTCATGTGGGAGAGGAGAAGAGTTTGGTTGTACGTAATATTGTCAGTGTGTGTGTGTGTGTGTGTGTGTGTGTGTGTTGCAGAAGGCTGGTCACATATTTCTGGCTTTGCTGTATAAGATCTGAGATTGATAATCACACCTACCGAGGATATGTGTGGATGTACGATACAGACGCAGTCATAGCTTTGGGGAAATTACCTTTTTTATATGGAGGCATTTACTAAAGGGCCCAATAAGAGAATACCTCTGAGTTTCAGAAATGCTTATCTTATTGTTTTGTATTGTGTGTGTCAGTGTGTAAGATACATCACTACAGTCCTATTGCAGCTTTGATGCCAGTTATTAGCCATTTTACAGAAACAGCTTTCTGTTCCCTTAAATCATAAATATGTGAATTTACTCACACACACACACCCATTAAAGAAGTCACATTTCCCACAAAGTGTTTTCAGTCACAGAAACATGGAGGGGGAAGGAAACCAGAGGAAAACCATGCACCCCCCTCACCCACAGAACTTTACTTATTTAAATACAATATGTTTTGTAAGAAAAGATAAAACATGTGTTGTTGTCTCATGGGATGCATGTGGCATAGAAAAAACTATTCTGTTTTTAGATATAATCCAAACGCACACTTGGAACACATTTCAAACAGCTTCTGCTTTTCTTATCCATATGCAACTCAGAAGTCTTTTATTTACAGATAAACATTCACAATGTGCCATTTACAAGCTGCATTGTGCTGCCAGTGCTTTCACAGAGTAAGCAGCTTGTTTTGGCTTGACTTGCTAGCTTGTTAGTTTTCCAGGTGGTCTGAGGGTTCAGACCAGGTGGTTTGCATTTCATGAAGCTACTTTATGAACCTCCATGCTTCTGTTTTCCCTAAATTAGTGTTTGTGACATCAAACAGAAGTGCAGATCTGGCTTCTTACGCTTGTTTGGACCCATAAGCAGCCATTTCAAATGAAACTGAGAAGTTTCTTCCTGTTCGGAGCTTGTGAAGGGTCAAAGATGTGACATGACTGACACACAGAGCTGCGAGTGTGTTTTTGTGTGTGTGCTTTCTTGCATGTGAGTATATCAGAGGGCGAGTGTGATGAAAGGACATCTCAGAACAGAGACAAGTGTTCTGTCACTCACAAATAACTCCAAAAGAAAGCCACAGGGCGGCTGTGATTTTGCAAAAAATGATTTGTCTATGTATGAGTGAGTGAACGTGTCAGTCTGCAGGATAGCCAAGGCAGTAAAGCATGTTTTCCTTCTCAAATATTGTAACACTGGGGTTTAACCTTAAACCTTCTGTCTGAAGCAGAGAACAGTCGTGCTTGCTATGAATGCTTTTGTCGAGATCACAAGTTAATTATTTTGTTTCTCAAAATAAAAAAGCTCTTTTTCTTGTAATAACGGGTTCATTTATCTCTTTGTATTCTTTTTAAATGCTGGGACTGAGTGTTATCGCTAATATAAAGATATATTTCTGCCTGTGTTACTAAGACCATGACTGAAGTAAAGATCAATAATGGGTACTCCTTGATCTTACAGCTTAAATCAGTTGCTACAGTTGTGAAGATGCATATCTATGCATGCCGGCATGGCACTGATGTACATTACAAGTAGGCTAATAAGATAAAAACCTTTGTGTTTTCATGATCACAGGAGAAATGGAAATAATAATGGCAATAATGTTACGACTTTTTCTTGTTCAAGCCAAGAAAGTATTTAAATTTAATTAAACAAACGCATATTGTGTTAATTAGTGAGCTTAAGAGGTGTTAGCTAGCTTGGCTCTGTCCAAATAAAAATAAATCCCCCTTTCCCCCTCTTTATACAAAGCTAAGCTAACAAGCTGCCGGCTGTAGTCCTTTATTAAACAGATACAGTATGAGAGTGGTACCGATCTTCTCATCTACAGTTATTACACTTCATCCTGTAGTGTCTGAATCAAATGTCATGCCAGTCCATCAAATAGTTGTTGAGACATTTTATTCTAAATCAAGAATGTCAACCTGCTGGTGGCGTTATATGAAAAGTCAAGAGATCACCAAGATCAATGTGGTTTCATCCTATGCAGATGAATACCTGTACAAAATGTCCATCCAATAATGTCGTCTGGACAAAAGTGCTGGAGCGACCAACATTGTCATTTCTAGAGCACAAGGCTAAAATCTTATAACATAATGCCGGGACAGTTTTAAATAATAGTGACTAACATGCTTTACAAAAAGCTCAGCCGGCTCCTTCCATCACAGCCTCAGCTAATACATCAGTCTTTAAGCCCACGGAGCACATTTCCAATTCCACATTTCCTGTTTCATTTTATACTTTTTAGATTCAGCTAGCAAGCATCTGGGATCAAGGGTGTTCATGAATGTGATATTTTCTTTTATGCTCTCAAAACTGTCTCTGTCCTTCATGGTTTCTATCTGCTACAGACAATCTTATCATCACTGTCCCATTATTACCTACTGGCCCCTTCCTCCACACAGTGGCCCTGTGTCACGTCATTTGTAACCTCAAGCCACCTCTTTGCTTCAGCCTTCAGACGTCTTCGTACTTCACTCAAACTCGGTTCTCTCATTGGTTCATTTTGCTACTTTCATCTGCAATCACGCATACATCCGATGACGCATGCAAATTGTTCCCTTTGATGCCAATAAAGTTCAGTTTTTAACCTTACGACTTCACCAAGTGGGGTAATTTCAGCTCTGACAAGAGGACATTCATTCTGTCTTTCAGGTGTAAATGTGAGAGATGTCCTTTATCTCTAGTGACACATGGTTTGGATCCTTCTTCACTGAGAAATACTCTTGAAACACTCAAAATAATTGAAGGGTTGCCAAAGGTCCCTTTTCAATGAAAACCTTTATAGATGGCAATCATTTGCAGAGGATGAGAGGGACAGTAAAGACACTTTTGGCACACTGTTATCAGGCTTGGAGACGGACAGGTCAGTCAATCAAGGGACTTCACTGGCTGAGTAAGATGCACTGGATCATATGTAATATATATGAGTGCAGAAGAAAATATGAGCTAAGTGCAAACAAGAGCTAATTGCTGATACTGAAATTGCTGGGGAATATTTCCACCATTACACTGCAATTAGACAATGACAGCTTAATTAGACATTAGTTGTATGCAACTAGATATGCTGCTTCTAACAAGGTTTACGCACCTGAACCAGACATTCCTTGTATAATTGTAGGATTTGGTTACATCCAGAGGCAATTCCCCAGAAATGTCAAGCTTAAAACAGGACTAAATTTAGTTGGAATGTGACAATACGTGACAAAAGTGTTGTTTCATTTGCTTTTTAATGACTACATTTCAAAATATAGTCAGGAGCTGCCCCTTATAGAAACAGCCTATCATTCTGTCCCTGGGATTCGATGTTGGAGACGTTTAAAAAGGTTTGATTTATCAGATTGATCATAACTTAGATGTCTAGATGTCTTTGTCCAGCCTCTGGTGCTGTTTGGTGTTTGTAATGTGTGTTTTTAAGGTCTGCTGTTGTTTTTGTTGTATTGCTTGTTTCTCTTTACTGTTTTTATGGTCTTATTTTTACTAATTAAAATGTTGTGAACCACTTTTGAATCTTTGAAATGTGCTACAAGAAATAAACTTTACTTACTTACATTTCACTTCAAATCATGTAATTAGTACTTTGCTGGGCTCAAAAAAAGTTCCTCAAACCAAGAGACTGACAAAATGACAATCGTGTTGCCAGGACTGAAACTCAGGCATGGTACTGGCACCTGCATCCAAACCGTTCTCATCTCTATTCACAACAAGGATTAAAGTGAAATATGGAGCAGAAGATTGAGAGAAAGTTAAAACCTGACTTGTGGATCACATGCTTGGCCCCCTTAGGGAGCCAGCTACAGCATTAATACATGTATAAAAATGTCACCCTGACCAGTGTTGTGTGCAGAAAGGTTTTATGTAACATGTGTAAGTCCACTGGTGAGGAATGGTAGCATACAAGGGAGCAGTTAAAGTCCACACTAAAAAAGCCAGTTAACAACAACAAGGTGGAATTCAGGAGGAGTACAACCTGTGAAAGAAATTGTTATTGTATTATAAATCCCAAGGAGCCTCAAAACGTTTGTTTGTAGAACCATTTAAAAATGAGATCAACTTCCTCAGATCAGCAAATCGTAGTTTAGTAGCCATGTGTTTTTAAAGTTTAGTCCCTGGTGTCTCAATATACTGTACATGAAATATGAAATAAATTACTATAGTTAACTAGAACTATAAAAAAAGCAATCAATGTTGTTTTTATTGTTTATTTTCAGCAATAAAGAAGCAGTGAGTAAGAAATGTATAGTTTCTCTAACAAATGAGCTATTAGCCAACTCTGCACTCAGATATATCCAGTGTGTATTAGGATGAGGCCTGTACACTGACAGAATCAGTGCTCAAGAACATATATAAAGCAATTAGGGGTGAAAGAAGAAGATGAAGAACAATGCCTGAAACTACAGCCGTAACGATAATAAGAAAGGAGGAGAAGGCACATCTCCATTGTTCCTGGAGCTGCCAAATCAGCTTTATGCCTGTTCATCTTGTTTATCGTTTCAACATTAGCCCAAGTAGTGACAGAAACATAAGGTATCCTCACTTTTTCTCTCCAGCACTGCAGCCTTGTGAGCTTCACTGGTCCACTCCATCAAGGTAATGTGATTAGTTTACTAGGCCTGGGACCTGGACAGGTTTCCTCTTGCTGCGAGCAGTGTGTGTGTGTGTGTGTGTGTGTGTGTGTTTGAGACCTGGAGTGGACACTGTGATGGATGATGAAGATGAACAAATCAATACAAAGGGCCTGTCACTGCGGCTACATCCCAATTTACCTCGGCATGTCTTTGCTGTCAGTCAGCAGGCGGAGACAGAGGAAGGGAGAGAAAGAGAGGAAATAATGATAAGGCGATGGAGAAGTTGGGTGGAGTGGATGGGGAATAGGCATGTGAGGAAACAAATGAAGAGAAGAAGAGGAGGAGAGGCACCGATGGGCTGGGGGAGATCGATAGGGAGAGGATATGCATGATGGAATTAGAGAGAGTAAAATGCTGGATGATAAAGATACAGTGACTGACTTGGGTATTTTTCCAGCTGTGACATCCATCAGATTTGGTGCTTTGCCTGAAAAGGTCACATGCTACAGTTGAATACCTTGAGTAATTCAGTCATACACAAGCACATGTGCAAACACTGCGGTGGGGGAACATTCACACATCCATCCAATCCCAAAAGGGTTGCTCTCGCCTCTCGTAGGAGATAAGAATGCTAACCCTTGACGGTTCAAAATGGCTTAGGAGCGTCTTGATTGTGAGCCAATTTTCTCTGAGCTGTAAGCCTTAATGTCTGTTTTCAGCACCAGTGCTTTGCTTTTAATGGTTCCTGCCTGCTTTTTGAATTTAAGGATAGAATTAAGTTATCTGTGTGTGTATACATGTGCATATATGCGTGTCAGTGTGTGCACTAAGCCTCGCTACAGACTGAACAAAATACTGCAGTTGCATTAGTAAGGTAAGTATTTTCCACAATCCCAGCACTTCACAGCTCTCGGTTCTGTCTATTTAGCTGTCACCGCTGACAAACTGAAGAATGACTGTATTTCTATACAGTTCAAACTTTACGTAAATGTCTCAAGGCTGTGGTTATGAAAGATTGTGATTGTATGGCAGCAAATACTTTACTCAGATTTGATCAGTGAAGCCTTGCATTGTGTGTTCACTGCTGACGTTTTACGTGGGAGTAAATGACAGGTATAGTGGAAGTCTTTGTTCAAGTAATTTGTTTCCTTGGCATTGGATTTATGCATCGGGTCCAGTCCACATGGGTTTTGGAGATACCAAATATACCATCATTTCACCAAAATGTCCATTCACTTTGACCTGGAGCTTTTACTCGTTTTGCATGATCTTCCTCATGAGGAGTTGCTCAGTTTTGAGTTTTCTTGTTACTGTAAAGATTGAATTGAAAGTTGAGACTTGAAAGTTGAGAAAATTGACCTTCAGTGTGAATCAAACATATTGTTGCAACAGTGAGACAACACTTCAGAAGAGCTTATAACATAGCTTATTAAACACACATTGCATCATCTCCTTTTCTGTGCTCTACACATAAGAAGCTCCAACAGCAAATATGTTATAAAAGTAAAATGTAACACTGGTCGAAAGGTTTTTTATAGTAAACTATTTATAGCAGAAGTGCATAAACAGTGGTCAGTTTTAGAGGAAAGGGTTGTTCCTTAATCAGGATTCAAGTGGTTTCATAATCATCAACTGCATCAGTAATAATAACCCGTTAATATCTTTTATCTTATGTCTTTTACAAAATAATTGCACAGGGAGACCTTCAAAATGTTCCCTGCAATGTGGGCTACTGACAAAAATCATTTGCATTAAAAACAGTATGTTTAGTGAACAGCAGCTTGAGCCTATAAGATATTCTATCTAGACTTCTGGGGAGGCTCTGTCTTTATAGCAGCAGCAACAGGCCACAGTGGAATAACACTCACTCTCACATCTACAGCATTATATCCTATGCTAAATCTAACAGAAGCTCTAAATATCCTGTCCTTTGTATGTCATACACCAAACCTTATCTTACAGTGCAGTCATCGATTTAGCAGCTGGAACTCGTCTTCCTACCTGCAAGTATAATGAACATCATTATTGCCTTATTTTCCACATGGAGCACGATTCAAACCGCCATCAGACAAGCTGTTCACGGCAAGCTATGATTGCAAATCACCCATAATGGCAGATTAAGTAAAAGCAGCGTTGCTCATACTCAACACATTCCACATGGTAGGTTATGTGTGTGTCAAATGAGCACATACCAGTCATACAAGCTGAAGAACATATTGGCTAGAGGACAGACAAGCTGCAAACAAAGGCGGTGCATTTACCTTGCTTTGCTCCATACACCAGCTGTTGGATTTAATTAAAAAGGCTATTTCAAACCTGTTACAAACCTTATTCAAACTCAACTTGTAGAGCCATAAATTTCAAAAACAAAGTGGACGTCCTTGTCTGTCCTGCCATGCGTCACCACGCTCAGTCTCCTGTTTGTGTTCGAGGACAAACTCGTTTTTTTCTTTATGCTGCTCCGCCCCTCCTACCTCCCTCCAACCCACTCTCGCTGCCATTTAATTGCAGATCATTCACCTTTTAAATTGGTATTATGGCTTTCCCTTTACATTGCCACTGATAATAAGACCATTTCTCAGTCCTCCATTAGCATGTGATGTCACTTCCTCACTCGTAGGCCAGAAGTTAAGTAGGCAAAAAGATTCTTGGCAAACTAGGACGACTAGCAGAGAGGGCCAGACGACGTAGAACCTCCACAGATGGATGATGCGTGGGCATGTATACATTCTGTGTGTGTGTCCATTTATGGAAATGTGTGCCTGGTTGCTTCTCCTCCTGACTTTGTGTGTGTGACAGTGAGCTGGGACACTCTGGGGAGCCAGCTGGTGTGAGGGAATTATAACTCCTGTATTTCTCAGGCCAGTCAAAGACAGCACTAATAACTCTGCCAGGAGTTCCAGCTGAGGGTATTTTAAGACATTCAACTTCACATCCATTATTGAAGGGACAGATTCAGATGCCACGGATATCTGCACCTCACTGTACCAGTCCTCTGCCCGAGTCTCTCAACATGACACATGCAAAGACGCACACGTGCATGGTAAAGTGGTCTCCTATCAATTACGTTCATGTGCAGCTATTGTACATTAGTGATTTAGTATTTATGCTAACACGTCTTTCTGAATCTGGAGGTTGTGTGGCATTCATATAGAGCATCAAAGAGTATGTTTGTGGACATCAGAGTGAAGATGAAGTCTGGTTTTTAAACTATGTCCTTTTGTTATATAACTGGTCAGCATCATTAATAGCAGTTACCCTGAAGAAACCTAAACCATCATCTAATCATAAATATGACCTCCCCTAATCTGAATCAAGTAACTAAATCTGTGTTTTCTCCTGCAGGTAGTTTGTTACCAACATCGAGTTGATTTTTTTCAATCCTGCAAACCCTTTGGAGCGTGATGTAACACCTTGGCTGTGAAAAGTATAAAAGACTGTCTGTCAGGGTAGTGGCTCTCTCTCTCTGCTCTCAGCATCCTCCTCAACCTACCCTGTTCTTTTGATTGTTTCACACTATATAAAACAAGCACTATATATATACATATATATATATATATATATATATTCAGACCAGCCACAAAAATGAATGCGAAACAAACAGCTCCATTAGGTTTGTGAATTAGGCTCCTCTGCAGATAATTAGTGGGAAAATCCTTCACAAAACACTGGCCCTCCTCCAGTTTCCTGGAGAGTGAAAAACAGACCAACAGGTTTGCTCTTTTCTAAAACCTTTTGCACCCTGTCACAGGCTGTCTGTGGCCAATCAGGGAGGGTCTCTGGAATTAGAGCCACTTTGACCCAGGTGGTGTCAATCTGTCCTCATACGAGTTAAATGCTACTCAGTTGCACTTTGTAAAAATATTACCCTCTCAAGAGGCATCAACACATATACATTGTTAGTGACGTCGATGCGCAGAGGAATGTGCCCTTTCCTACCAGAATACTTTCCAACACAGCTCATCACAGTGCCACAGACAGACGCGTATGTACACACATGCAGCTGCACAAACACAAAGCCTTTTAAAAAAGAAAACAAGCGAGTCATTTTGTTTAACATGATTATAGTTCCACATGTGGGGCGCTTAGACTTGAATTGCATTAACAGCCAACAGTTAAGGACACGTACACAGGTAAAAGGTTAATGGTGTTATCCTTATCAAGAGCTGACACTCACAGCTGCTTATTTGGCAGTTACCCAAAGCCATGTATCCATCTGCAGGCAGAATGACAGGGAATAATTGGTACAGTACAGTATGAGCATTCCCTTTGCAGCCTTTAATTTGATGTATGTAGAGGGTATTCTCAGTGCAATTATGCACACCTCATACAAAGTGGGAAGCTTGATTAAATCTTGTGAAAGCAGCACCGAGCTCTTGCAAAATAAGTACATAAATCTGTGGGCTTTCTGAGCCCAGGGTGGTTGTGTCTCAGCTTTTAAATATAAACAGGACAATTCATCAGGAGTACACTTGCACAGAGACATGAAGTGGAGTTGTAGCAGCAGTTCATGCAGCTCAAATCCAAAGTCATCCCAGCAACTGTACAATTCAAAAAGCCCTACATTTTGTCAATGTATAGAGACAGATGAGGCCTGTAGTTACTGTGAAATCATCATGTGAGTTTAATTTGAACCGCTGTAGAAGAAACGCCCGTTGTGCTGGCCGTTTTTGTCCTATTTCTAAACTTCCCATTTTGGCCAAAGAAAGTATGTAGCAGACAGATAATTGATCCATAAATGGTAATGGTTTCTGTGATAAGTTCCAGTCTGGTTTTAGAGCAGGTCATAGTACAGAGACTGCATTTCTCCAAGTTGTTGAATGTGTTGTAGAAGCTGACGGTGGTCAGTCATCTGTTTTATTTCTTTTAGATCTTCCAGCTTTTGATACAGCTGACTTTAAGTGAGGGTTGTAAACACAGTGTGGGCTGTCTACTTTGTTTAAAATTGTTTTTACTGCTTTTTATTATTTTTTTATTTGTGTTACCATACATTCCATAATAAAGATATACAGATACACCTGGATCCTTATAGGTGTTTTTATAGCCTACGGACATTATCCTCGTTTAACTTCAGTGCATAAATATTAGTCATTTGAGACATTAAAACAAAGTTTTCATGCAATTCCTTTGCAACATATTGAAGATTAAATGTTCAAATATTATTTTCAATGAACTTAGAAGGTCCTTCACATCACCTGGATTACTGCCATGTTCCAACCTACCAACCAATCACACCGCAGCTAGTGAAACCACAACAAGAACTGTTGCAGGATCACAAGTGTGTGTTTCCTAATTTGAGCATCTCATTTGTTAATTGTGCATTTCAGAGGAGATTAGAATATTTGAATTATCTCCTGGCTACTTGACCTCCTAACCCCATATCAGCATAAGTACATTAATTCATTTAATAGAAAAGAAAAGAAAAAAAATGTCTTGCCATATTTTCCTCCACAGCTCCATCAGGATAATTAAAATAGGTAGTGTACCTAAATCATCCAAACATAATTATTACGGGGAGTCATCAAGTTATGCAATCATGTAAGTGCTTTAATCAGACGATTAACTTAATCACTGTGTTTTCAGAGGTTGCATGGCAGAATCAGAGGATATATTAACATACAAAAACATTTCAAAAGTCAGGAAAGACGATATGTCATGTAAAATATCAACACTCACTAAAACACACATGCACATGAACACAAACAGTCTGTGTCGCTGGAATAAATCTGTTGTTTGATAGATTCATCACACTCACAGCTGCAGGGGGAAGGTAATTCATTTCTCAGCTCTTCTCACTCTGTCCCATCCCCCTGCTTTCGATCTCCCTACCTCTCTTCAGGTAGCCCTCCTCCTTCGTTTCATTACCTTCAGCTGGTTGTAACACGATTATATTCTCTCATTCTGCCACCTCTCTTGCCCAAAGGCCCTTCCTACACTACTCAACGCGGAGCTCATAACTGCCTTAATTGAAACTGCCATTGCCTTAATTGCTTTAATTAATCACCTTTCCTGTGGAAAAGCCTTTGTGGGGATTTGTAATAGGTGCTGACATTGGCTGTTCGTGGAGGGCGGCAGGAGAGCGAGAGAATAAATATCTTCACTTTAGCAACGGAATGAAAGGATGGGAGGATGGGTTAAAGGACACAGAGCAACATCAGTTAGATGTTTGAATAACGAGAATGTGTTGGGGTGAAACACAGCTGTGACTCTTCCAAGCAGAGTATGTTGAAAACAATTCTTTGCACATACAAATCCCCGTGTGTGAAGAAGTGGATGCTGTAATTTAATTTAGCAACGTCAAGTTTGCAGTTTCTCCGGCTTCTGAATGTTGTTTGCTGTCAACAACACTGATCGGGCCGAGGACTGGATTTCATTTTAATTCAAGTAAAACTGTTGCGTATGGGAAGAGATAACAGTTATTAACCAAGTACACATGCAGGTGTATGCCATGGTTAAACACATGCATGTAAAACAGCAACTGCATCAGTGTGAATGGAGCTTCTGCGCATCGAGATGTCAAGACATCAGAACTGCGGAGTATCATAATCACAATTAAACAGTCATTTTTAAATGTGCTTCTTTACACTGAAAAAACTGATTTGATGAGTTGTGAGTTGAACTGAAAGTGCTGAAAGCAGCTGAAGTGTCAAGTAAAGTGTAAGAGGTAGAGCACACACTGAAAGGAGTTGAAGTGTCAGTCGAAATGCAATAAGACAAGTGACAATTTAAATCGGTGGACGTGTCCGATGAAGTGTAACATGAAGTGTGGCCCAAATATACATGAATAAAAAGAAGAGAACGAAGCAAGAGACAAAGACAAACTCAAAGACGATCAACAATGATCAATCACGTTGAGCAGTTTTTATTCAAGCTACTTTGTACTGAAAACAATCCTCATTAAACAGCCTGTGGATTATCAAGATGTTGTCTCTGGAAAAGAAAGTGCAACTTTGTATTATCCAGGACCCTGCTACAGTAGATATGCAGGAACATGCACATGATCAAAGCTACATTCACCCTGACATCCCAGGTAGCCTTGCAGTTAATTGCATTGCAGCCTTTTCACATTTGTAGCGACACCTTTGAGAACTTCGGATCGATTCCCTTGTTTTGAGGTCCCCTGCCGTCCATCTAGAATGCTTATAGATCTGTATGAGGCTGACAAAAATATTGAATAGAGTAAAACTCAAGGTTTGAAAAGGAAATAGCTCATGTGAGAGAGGCAGAATGTGTTTAATGGTTTTAAATTAGATTCTATTGCAACCCATTCATGTGGGATGTAGCGACGGGATCTGGATGAATTCTTTTAATTCACCATGCCACTCTACACCTAGATATTATTTTTTTTACAGATTTTGCTAAATATACTTAGTTTTTTATGACTCACTTGCAATCTTAATGTTGATTCATTTGTAGTATACGGCCTCTTGTATACTTTCTTCAAAATTAGATTTAGTTGCTGAGGAGATTAATGGTTATTATGGGATCAGCTAACAGGTATCTAAATAAAGACATGAGATCAGAAATAACAGTGAGAGGGCTGCAAAAACATAATGGAGATGTTAGCAAATGAAGATTTAACTGGCCAAAGCTCTAAACATAATACAGGTGTATTCAAATTAACATACTTTTGGTACTTTTGTGTGAAATATGCTTATTCAGTATACATTAGAAAGCCAGAGGCATCATCTAAAGGCTGCCAGGCAGATAGGCAGACACCACAACGAGCCCTTTTAGATTCCCAGACATTAGCAGAGGCTGCTTAGAGTACAGCCTCAGGCAGAGAGGCCTGGGCTGCAGGACTGAAGTCGGTCCTGCAGGAGGCAAAAGTAATATGGCGGGGGTGGGATATATTTACTGTAATGCAGGAGGCAGCAGGCGGTTAGCATCAATGTTTCAATGAAGCCATTTCATGTTTAACAATATGAGAGGCTATTATTATTAGTGGGCTTAACCATGCATCGTCTCAAGTGAACCGTTTGCAGTTTCTTTTCTCTTCACGGCTCACCCACTCACTCTCTTTTCCTATGATAGTTAGGTTGTCCATTAAATCCTTGGCATTTCTAGCGTTACAATGTTCAACAACACAATCAACACACTCTCTGGCTCGCTGTGTAGGCTGTACTTCTGAAAACAAAACACCTCTTGTGGCTGAACTGCAGAAACTAAATGCTATCGGCTCCTCTTCTGGGAGTCGACTGTCAGTCATTATGACACTCATTATCTCGGAGATATTGTCTGCTGTGATCAGTCCATTCACCAAAGGAAGTGGCACATTCAAACTTTTTACATTGCTTGGATAACTTTTGAATTCATTCTTCAAAGCCAATCAGTAGAATAAACATTTAGAATCTGAATAGTTTCATTCTTTTAGACTCTGTCAGGGTTTTAATTACAGTTCAGGGAAAAAGAAAAGGCGTCCTGTAAACACGTTATTTAAACTGGCAGGCTGCCTTGGAACCGAAGTTAATTTAAAGACAATGCAGCCAGTTAGTCTTGTAATGGGAGAAGTGAAGTGAATTCAAACCATACATTTTGGATCATACTAACCACTAAAGAGTATCCTGCAAAAATAAGACTTTAAACTCGGAAAATATTAAATAGATGTCATAATGGAAAAGTACATTCCCCATAATTTCCTAATCAACAAAGTTGTTTTGCAACTGAAGTGACTGTAAATGAAGCAGGTAAATGCTGCACAGTCAGACAAATGATTACTAAGGTCATTTAATCCTGGCGATAAGACCTAGTTAAATAAACAGGTTTGCTCACGCTGTTTTAAGGACTAGGATGGATGAGGCAAAATTCACAATCTGAAAGACCGGAGGTTTGATACTTTAGACAATATCTTTTTAAACATTAGATTATCTATAGCATTTTGGAGACAAGAAGAATGCAAAGTTTAGTTAAAAGCATTTAGTAGATTGTAGATTTTTAGACTCTGGGAAAATATAACAAATGTAACCTTTAATCGTTCAAAAGAAAAAAATAATAATGCTAACCTTTTGACTGCAAATCACCTAAATCCAAAACCTGATTAAATGAAACTACAGTTAAACAATACATAATCAAGCAAACACGGGCTAAATCAACAGTTTCTGTATCAGATACAGTCACATATGCGGAGGTTATCTGACCAGTGTCTCTTCGACACGCAGCATCTTCACCTTTCCTCAGCTGGTGTGATCGGGGGGGTGTTTCCTCCGCGATAAAGGGCAGGACGGGCCACAGCAGGGAGGTGAGATAAACGACGTGTGTATTTCATCGTTTTCACCAGCCATGTCAAGATGGCTGCCATCCATCACTCCGCCACAATGACACTTTAAATTGGTTACGTCAAATTAACCTGATGTATCATGGCACCATGCTGGGGGTTTCAAATTGGGTTTGTGGCCTTTTATGAGCAATGGGTTGGCATTCATCAAGAGTGGCTTTTACTTGTCCCCAGGCAGGTTCTGGGTGACCCCCCCGACCAGTAAGGAGTCACAGATATATGTTAAACTGTAGTGACTACATCATCCGAAGTCCCTTGAATTAAGATACTTATCAGATGCACACAGGTTGACTTTGGTATTGAAGTCGAATGTTCAGTTCCAAACATCTGCGGTCTGTTGGTTTAAGTCAGGCATTTCATAACACGCTGAAGCCTTTCAAATGTCCTGTTGGCAAACAAGTATGTTGAGGTACATATTTCTTTGGCTTTTCTTCAGTAAATACCTTCAAAGTGCTGTGAGCACTGTTTCCTGTGAACATCTAAACTTGACCCCAACCGACATTCGACCTTCCTTCAAATTAAAAACCAGTTACATGAATGACAAGAACCTTAATGAACAATTTATTGGTAAAATGTGGGTTTTGTATAATCATCTTGTTGCCTACAAGAAGCCTTCATTGGAATATAAATGTATGAAAAGCTGTGGTGAAATTATAAGGTGTCTGGTTGAACTTTGACAACCCAGAAGGGGAGTGGGTCATTTTTAATCATGTTAGCGGCACCGCTCTGTGGATGGTAATGTTGGTCTGCCGGGTGGTCAGACGCTTTGGTCCTGCCTGAAATATCTCAATAACAAATTGATTTATTTCTAAAAAACTTTCTGCAGACATTCGAGATCCAAAGAGGATGAATGCTACTGACTTTGGTGATTCCCTGACTTTTCCTCTAGTGCCAACAGGAGGCAAACATTTGTGGCTGTAAGTGAAATGTTTCAACAAATATTAATATCATGGTCCATTTAGGAAGAATTGTAATAACTTTGTTAATCATTAACTTTTCATTTTAGTTTAGCTTAGCTTGTCTTATTTCTTCCACCTTCCTTTGTTACTTCAAGTTCAGCTTTGGGGCAAATGACTATAGCCATTACGTCCCCCTCATGTGGGCCTGGATGCAGACACAACTGGCTAAACCACATTAGGGGATGAATTCAGCAATCAGCTGCAGATCTTACAGCCATGATACACACATCCCCACAGACGCAAGAGGTCACATGGCACCAGTGCGTCCTTCAATGTCCTTGGTGCGTCTATTCATTAAGCAGCAGGAGACAGAGTTGACAGAGAGGCGGACTTTTCCACAACATCCCCAAACACACTGTCGGACTAAGGCAACACCTGTCGCCAGGAGACAGAGGACACACGCTGTTACATGGGATAACGCTAGAAGCATGGCTGTATGAATGCTGATTAGAAATGACACAGCTTGATGATCTCCATCCACACCTCTGCACATGTGGACACTGCAGCCACAAGCTGTATGGCAGTTTAACACATTAAAACATTTCTTGACACTTGGTGCAGATGCTTTCCTCTTTGACAATCCCATAAAAGTCTGGATTTGGACACATTGTGACGGGGCTGCTCAGCTGTAGAGAGTTGTCAGACTGTAATAAATAACAGTCCAGCTGTTCAGACCAATCAACACCGTGTCAACAACTTTTTTCTTCACACAGCTTCAAATGTATTTTTTTACTACAAGGCACTGGTGCTTCTAATGAGAAAACATAAGAAGAATAAACAGGTACATTACAACAAAGTTAACACAATATTTTATTTACCTGAAAAACCTATACAAAATAACCATGTACAATTCAATCTCCATTAGTCTCATTTTAAAGTGGGTGTATTGAGGAACACAAGACATTTAGCCTTGACTTGTGTGTGACACATATTTCTAACCACAAAAGCACAGATCTTTGTTCAGTGTTAGAATTACAGACTGCAGGATGTGATTCTGATTAACATGATCTGTCCACACCGTCCACTGTTGAGTGTGTGTCCCCCCCCATTCTTTTAGTCTGAGCCCAAATCAGTGAATATCCAATGGTTGCCCAGTGATGCATCTCTGGGTCAGAGCCTGTTGACATCAAGGTGAGTGCATCCATTCAGTCTCAGTGTGTTTGAAAATATCTGCTAATATTACTACTGCAAATATATTCATGCTCACAGCTATTGTGGGGAAACACATCCAAAATCTGGAGAGAACCCCATAATCATAATTACATCAACATTCACGTGTTTTACATTTACTTTTCACCAACATTTGGAACCATCTACAGCTCTAAAAGACCCAATAAACTTTTGTATATAACATATGCCAAATAACTCTGTTTCAAGATTGCTCTAAATGAATGTCCTCACTTCCTGCATTATTTCTATTAATCCAACTGTAAGGAAAAAAAAGACATGTCTGTTAACAATGATGATGTCCAAGATAGACATAATTCTCTCTCTTTCATGCTACAGTGCAACTGCATTAATCAAAAAAGCAAGAACAGGCACATGACTCACTAATATAAATACATTAAGGTCAAAAGAGTCTTTATAATTTAACAGTCAGACTCACTTTTGTCTTCCAATATGTGATACCTTGTAAGAAGCACTTTGCTGAATTGTGTTTAAGTGTCCTTCATTTTGAAGAAGATTCCTTAGACAGTGATTATTATTCTCAGCCTGCTCATTATAGTAATGTCTTCAAGTCACTTGTGAAAATGTCTTCGTTCAAAGGTAAAAGCGCAGGGGCCGGGTCCAGACGGAGCGCTCTGCCCCGGGAGAAATTAACCCAAATTCAAGAGACTCTTAAAAAAGTATTAGTAGCAAACTCCATGTCTAAGAAATAATTGCTTTTTTGTAGAGCCATGGTAATTTTGCAATGTGAGTCATTTGTTGTACCTACCATGTCCGTAAAGTAAAAAGAGGCGGACTGTTGTTTTCTCACTGTCAGATAAGCTCCTGGTCTATTTCAACACGTCCTCAGTCCCAGGTCCTCATGCAGACTAGGTTGGGGTTTAGGAAAACATCATGTTTGGTATAAATCACATACGTAACGTCATGTTTGACCCGTCCATCCATCCATCCACCCACCTCGACCTGCTGTCTATGCAGACTTTGTCGTTCTTCATACTACGTCACTTGATGCAGATGGGTCTACGTTGAAAGCCCAGTGCTCAAGTACCCTGTGTGTCTGTATGAGAAGAGGGGCATGACAAAACCTCTGGATTTGACAAGAAATGTGGGTTAAAAATGTGTGAATGATCATATATCTAAAGATCTAGCAGTTATAAAACCTAAATACATGCCTACAATATCCCTCCATGTTACCAGTGTGACCCTTTTATAGGTCAGCTCCATTTTACCATTAAGGTCAACTGCTAACATCGACATAAGTACTGTTGCTATGGTTACCTGCTATCTAATATACCTCGTACTAATGTAGAACAGTTTCTAAAGCTGCTTTAATGTCACTTTACTAAAGACTTTCTAAGACCAAGTAAGGAGACAAACTGTAAATCTGTTTAGTTTAATTTTAAACAATACGGATTCTCTATTGGAAATATTACATATATAAATATTTCTGCTAGAAGTTTTATATTTTTTATATTTGACAGTGGGTATTCTCTCCACTTCATTTTTTTTTCTTTTAATGAATAATATTATAACACAGAAACACCCTCATTTCATTTCTCATATCCACAGTATGTTTGCAGCTCTTCTCACCTTGCCATCTGCTCGGCCAGAAATAGCCACATCAGTGTCTCTTCAACAAAGACTGCTGCTATTGTTATTAAACAGATAGAGATATCACAAGTCAAATCCATAAAAGCACACCAATTCTTACCTGCCTCAGTAACATCTGTCAGGAACGAGTTTTTTCCCTGGAGTTAATTGGCTCTGTAGTACAGTGGTGTGAAGGAAGTCAATGTGGAAATAAATGAGAAATGGAAATGTTCAGTTAGGTGTTCGATAGAGGGAGTTGGAAAAGGCAGAACGCAGACAAAGAAGAGCGAGGGAGAGATTTGATGTGTATGCATCCTGTTTGTTCACCTACATGAGTCATTTTAAAGGCTGGTTTGATGTTTAACTCTTTCCTGGAGAGTGACAGAGCGGTGTTAAGTTACCCAAAGTCGTGTAAATGATACGTTCTTTGATAAACACCAACACAAGTGAATACAACAACACAACATTCGATGTGCATCCATGCAACATATAAAGACCTTTCACTTCTTCACCAAATTCAGCCCAGTTTTAATTTAGAAGCCAAAACATCTTTTGACCTGCGGATCACCAAATCATTGCTTTCTTGGAAGCATAAAAGATGTCTTCCTCTTCTGCTAATGGTTTCAACTTTCCCTGTTGGATTGCTAGACCCAGTTTGCTGCCATTCGCTTTTGCTTGGCGAGCCACCCGCTGGTTGGGAGATCTCCAATTATGTGTCCATGTATCGATACCTCTACCAGTGAGTCTTTGCAACACATTACAGTTTACACATTTCACTTTGAGGAAATGAGTCTGCTTGTGGGCCCCTGACAAGCCTCAGGAAGTGAGAAGCACAGAAGAATTCCAACATGAACTCCGAAAAACTTTCCAGGCAGTGTCTCATTAACGGAGGTTTAAAGAAGGAAAATATACACTTTGTCTGCTTCAGCTGTCAATCAGTGGTTTGCACAGAGAAGAGAAAGGAAGAGGGACTAAGAGACAGAAAGACAGAGACAGAATGAGGTTAACCACACGACACACCAACCCCCGATCCATCACATTCACACACGAGGTAACTAGGTAACACCAGGGGACTAGCCATGAGTTATCAAAATGCTAATGCATTACAACACTAGCTATGTTTTCTAATATACACACGACCTCAGTTAGGGTGCGTTTCTTTGTCCAAGGCTGGAGGCGTGGACGGTGAGAGGGAGGAGAGGACGGGGGAATTGAGTGATAATGCACTCCATGTTAGCTGACCTTTCTCTTTCTCTCCGGCTGACAAGCAGCAGCAGTCTGTCAGGAGAAATCTCAGCCTGTGAGAGCACAAAGGCTCGCTGTTATGAAGACATTACCTTCCAGAAAACTCTAACAGAGACGAAGAGAGTGTGTGGAGTGTGTGCGTTAACAGATCGGGATTGTGTGATTGAAGGCATTGATTTGTGAGTTTGACGCAATGGCCTGTACGAGCGCTTCAGCTTATCATCCGCCTCCAGCGCAGACCAGTCTTCCTCCATCATGCGAAGTACCTGCTTGAACCCTTTGAGGTGGCAAACGGCGTCTGTCACGCTTTGTGTCTCAGCCACAAGAGAGAAACCCCTGGCTGATGCTGCCCTCGTGTATTCATCAGTATCTGAACGCAGCCTCTTCAATTTCTCAAACAAAATAAAAAAGGATTGCAACAAACCATCTTCTTTCCTTTCCTTCAGCTTTTGGAAAGAAGTGTTCCTTTTGTTGTGGTTACAATAACAGGAACAGTTTTCTCACCTACTGTGAAAAATAGGATGCAGAAAAAAACGGATATGTGATTGTTATTTGATTTGTGCTGGTTGGATCCAAAATAGTTTCCAATTTTACACCTGTATTTATTTTTTATGTCCTTTGTTTGAGAAGTAATTGCACCTCCTAACTGTTTGCAACATATTTATAATGCAGGTTTGTTTTCCCTCTTTTGAGAATCACACTCATCTTTAACTCAAAAGGTTTCCTATCTCAGGCTGTTTAAGACGTTGCTATGGCAGCCATGTATGGTGATTTTTTTGCATCAGAGCACGAGGTGATGACAAGTTAGAAAAATATATATTCACTCCAAATATAGTGACATGCACAACATCCACCTACACGCCAATACACGCATGTAGAGACACAGTGTGAATGTATCATGCTCAGGTCACTCTGACAACCAGCTACGTGGTAATTATCCATCTGTGGTCAAAAAGTATTTCAAGCATGAGAGAAATATATTTTCTCTTACAGTTTGTCATGTTAGGTAAGTATCGACACGCGGGTGGAGCTTAAGCTTATTGTTGCTATGTGTAGCACCCTTAGTCCTTGGAGTTTTGTCGAGTTCATTATTTGGGCTCAAAGTGATAAGTAGCAGTTGTCTCAGGAGCATGGTTTCTGAGGGGGCTGCCGGTGTGCCAAACAGTGCCCACCACAATTAACCTGATGGCGGCTCGGGGAGGCTAAGCTCACTGTTTGGTTATGCAGTGGGGACGCTGCTTTCATTTTCAGCTTGATACTGTGTTCCACTGGTTAAAAGAAAAACATTCACAATGTTTTCAATTTGTTGAATCTGAAGACATGTTACATTTGTGTAGAAAAGACCATTATGAAATAGAAATGTGTGAAAAAGGGTTGGAAGAAGGTTGGTGTAGTTCTTAGTTAGCTAGCTTAATTGCTTTTTGTTTGTTTGTTTGTTTGTTTGTTTGTTTGATTTACTGGACTGGAGTCGGGCCAATCGTGATGTGCATCTACTGTGGAAAAGCATGGCAGGTGCAATCACATTTGCAAACTGGATACCGAGACACCTGAGGCTTTCAAGGTAAGTTCTTACCAAGGCCTTCAGCAACAGCATTCTTCAAGCTGTTAGGTCTCTTTCCCAAGTGTGAGTGCTGCTGCATCTAACAAGGTATACAGTACACACACACACACACACACACACACACACACACAAATATGCACAGGTGCTTAGTTGTTCACACATCAACATTGCTGCTGAATATCGACAGCAATGACTCAATTTCCAGCCCACAAGCTACATTTGACCCTTCATTGACAGCTGAGCTGCCTGCAGCCATTCAGCTAATTCTTCAGTTCACTTGTCTTATTAACACAAGAGTACATCCAGTGTTATCTCTCCACTAGTGCAGAGACAGAAAATTAAAAAGGGCCACATGTAAAATGTTCAAGGATTTCACCCACACAAAGAGAACAACTTTCAGATAAAAGTTGGTCCTTTTAATTCAACTGTGCAAGTCAATCAATACATAATGATTCTGTTTATTATGTGGAAAAATCTATTTATTTTTTAAACCTTGAAGGCAAAGAATATACAAAGTGTTTAATCAATAGCTAGTGCTTCTGTAGTGAGGCTCCCGCTCTGCTTGTTGGCAGCCGCCCACCACTGACATTGAACAGCTGCCAGAGAATATTTAGAATAAAATGTCATGTGGTTAATGTATTAAATGTGCACATTGGCTTGCTGTTAGCTTCAGGTTTGTCTCCCTCACTGGCAGCTTCACTTAGATGTTATAAAATGATCGGCCCTGACTTGAGCATTTCAACATTATGTTCTCTGTATCAAGTTTCAATGTAGCTACAAAGCAGCTTCAAGTCTCTTTCTCTGCATCAACACACGTTCTGTAAACTCATTAAAACTGTAACTGATGGACCAACATCAAACATGTTGACACTCTTTAAACTGATTCAACTCGTTTACGTGTTAACACTCTTCAAACTAGTTTAAACCATTTACATGTTAACACTCTTAAAACTCAGTTTAAGAGCAAATACTGATCTTAAACATACAAAAAGGTGCAGTTTCATAATGTCATAAGTAAGCATCATATGTGACATATTTTATTTCTCCAGGTTTAGATTCAATAACATTTTAAACAAACTCTTCTTATGACATTTTCTTCTATTTCTCTGCAATTTCACCTTGTGATTAATAAAGTCCATCTATCTATCTATCTATCTAAATACTGCAATTATTTGAACTGGGGAAAAAGTCTGAAATATTGTTTCTCTGTGTACGTTAATAGAAACTCTAAATAACAGCCATGTACGAGGCTTTGAGTTTCTTCTGTCTGTCACTTTATGTTTGTGAGTGAATATAGCTGTGATTGAGGCTTCGTATATCAGTAATATATTGTAAGTGGCTTTGTTTATCCCATCTGACTTTGAAATCAGCACTGAAGAGGTTGTTTGGGTGAATTACCATGACTCTCAGCTGGCATTTGAGAATCTTAAAAAGGTACAGTAGTACTCACTGCATAGTACAGAACAGCGCCCTGTGTTGTTATTCTGAAACACAGTTTATGTTAAGCAGTTTTATGCACACAGTCACATCTTATCCCCCAGCTCTGCAGCTGTAAACTCATTGTTTCAGTTTTACAGAACATTAAGTGTACTATTCAGTCTCACCACTTTCATTAACCCAGAAGCAGCAGGCAGGTTTTCAGCTAACAAGCTCTGATACATGTACTGTACACTACCTGCCTGACAGGCAAAGCAGGTGAACATCTAGCAGGTAAATATTTAAATATTTTAAAATATTTATTTTCTCAGGGATTGGTAAAAAGAAAACCAGCTAAAAAGTAAGTGAATATTGAGCAGAAACATGACAGTGTTGCTCCTTGTTTACTGGATATGGAGACAATTCTTTGCTCATATGCCAAAAGAAACAAAATCTTACCATGTAAAAACATTCATGTTCTAAATAACATCACCTCGCCTCACCTCATCACGTGTCTGCTGTATGAAACACATGAAACAATTACCCCCTTATCTAAATATTGCACTTATTTAACCCCTCCAGGGATTAAAGACGTAAAACAGTTTTACACTACATTGGTGCTCATGCCAACACCCACTTCCAGATGTGCCACTGACAGATGTAGCCTCCCGTAAAGGATTTACGATGTGTTTAATTTCTATAAATCAAAATGAAGTAGCTTTCATGATGCCTACATAAGTCATTTCTTCCAGAGAAATAACACACTGAGCAGAGATCAGATGAGCCCCTGAGAGGTTCCTTGTTGATTTAACCAACTTCCTGAAAGAATGGTCAATCAAGTCAGAGTTAAGGCTTACCGCCTCTTGTGTTGTCCTGGCAACTGCACATAAAAGTGCCTCCAGAAATGCAATGCAATCCACATCCAGCAATTTGGAGCTTTACATATTGTGTGTTGTTACAAGCTTCAAAAGGATTCAGTTTGCATCCAGACACCACCGGTCTAACCTTGAATGCCAAAGTTCATTTTTTATTCAGTGAATACATCGTCCCTGAAAATAATTATTCAATTATTCAAACACTTTTACAGATGATAACAACATATCATCTTTACAACATGATAAACGGAGTTATCCACATTTAAGTTTTGATTGTCTTTGACAAGTTGCATGTGACTCTACTTACAATACAATTATCATAATTTATGAGTACACTCACAAAGGAGGTTTCTTGTAGGAGCCAGAACTGCTCATTGAAATTCATTAAATAGCCAGAGAAGTCAGAGAGGACGGAGAGAAAGTGCTGCAACAATTGGGGCATTTAAAGATCACATCAACTTCATCAGTGAGCAAGGGACAAAAACTAATAAAACAAAGAAGGAATCACTTAAACCACCTCCACTGTCACACAAGGTGTTTTCAGCAGGAGGGAAATTACTGCTTTGAGGAGAACCTGCGTCAGTGTGCCACAACAACAAGTCGAGTGATTTAAGTTGGACAGTAGCCTGACTCGTACAGCCAACTCCACAGATGGCTTCCACTAAAATCTGAAAGTCAAATGTCCAGACGTTAAACCCTTCACTAATCTGTGGAACTGCTGCTGAGAATCTTCCAGAGAAAGACTGAGCAAAGGAAGTGCTTTGAAGTGTGAGTGCAAACATTTTACACTTCATTTACATTTTTAACACCAACAACTACAAAGCCCTTGTGGTTTATTTTAAGGCTTGTGTGAAAGGATATTATGACGGATAATTCTCAGTCTTGTGCTGTCAAAAGCTCGGGCTACACAAGTTCTCTTTCCAACCATCCAACGGGTTCCAGTTCATTGATTAAGCACACAATTCTCCAGGGAGGAGAAACTAATCAGTGAAATTACTGGTATAGAGATTAGTTGGAATGACAAATTGTGCAGTCTGGAACCTTCAAAAGCTCCTTCAATTTCACTAAATTCTTTCAATCTTGAATGTTACCTGTCATTTAAAATAATATAAAGTGAATCATATTTTAACCATTGCTGCAATTCTCTATTCCCAGAATTTCTGATGGTACCTAAGTGCATGTGGCTCATAGACTCATCTTACTCCAAAACTATTTACTGGCATACAACAGGGAAAATCCTCACCTGTGAGAGGCTGGAACATTTTCTATGCCGTTTTTATCATGGGAAACACAATTATAACGATTACAACAGCAATGTTTGAACGTGCACATCTGTCCACTAATCAGTTCATCGACTAATCATTTCAGTTATATTTTGAAGAAAGCCCAAATCCCCATTAATCTGCACTGTAGTACAAAGACTGACAGGGAGAGTTGGCTTTGCTGAGACAACAAACTGAAACGAAGCGAACTGGACAGCTTGAATAGAAAGACCGTGTTTCATGCAGAGTTTAAATAGAGCACCCTACAGGAAAGTGTTGAATCAAGAGAATCACCTTGTTTCTGAATAGCAGGGGGAATCTTATTAAGGAGGGTTACATGAAGGTGAGGCAACTGTAGGGAGGGAAAAAAGAGAAGGAGGAGCATAAAAGAAAGGGTTTGGAGAGATGGATGGAGAGAGAGTCAGAGCCTAATAACCTATCGCTCTTTTAACATCTGTCTGCTTGCTCCTAAAACCAGGGAAGCAGCTGCGTCTCATCTGCTGATTAGAGCTGTAATCAATCACTCATCACATTGTGTGTGTGTGTGTGTGTGTGTGTGTGTGTGTGTGTGTGTGTGTGTGTGTGTGTGTGTCAGCAGTAATTAGTAAGTAGTTTCCATAGTGTGGAGGATAGTTTTTCAGTGCACCGCACAGGAAGGTAAAGTAGTTTACCTTGATGAAGTGCAGGAGGTGGAGGTCTGTAGTCTGTAGAATCAGGTACAGACACAGTAACTGTGTTTGGTTTAGGTAAGGGGGGGGCTGGTTAGAATAATAATATCAATGAAAGAGTGGAAAGCAATATACAGGCAGGCAGAAAAGAGCATGAAGTGGCTACGCTCTGTGCAACGTCATCAACACGCCTCTTAATGTGAGCCACAGCGGGTTCAGTAACTGGACACCGACACAGCTGAAAGCCATCAATGATCAGAACATGTAAGGCTGATCTCAAAGTACAAACAGGAGTTTAGCTGCCGAGGACACAGCTAAGGGGAGGAGAGCGTCACGGGTTGACCGAGGTCGGCCCGGCTACCATGCAGGACGACAGCAGCACGGCTGGGTGATGCAATGCTCTGCTGCGAGGCTGTAATCAGAACGCATGTCATCTCGGCTCGGCTCGGCTCGGCTCGGCTCGGCTCGGCATGGAGCGGCTGAAGAAAAATCTTACAATTAATAAGCAAAACTAAGTCAGCTGAAGTCCAGAGTATACATTTTGCAGAAGCCTTTATGAACTAGAATCATCATCAGGCAGTTTTTAAAGCAAAGTGAAGAGAAAGTGTCCGGTAACTATAACTGAGATCTGGAGGCTTTGTCCCATTTGTCCAAAGGAATTACTGCTGAAGTAAAGTCTTTGTCCTTCAAAGATGGAAAGAACAAAGAATGAAAGGAAAGGTCTATTGAGTGATGCAATGGCTCCTTTATATGGGTCCTTTAAGCTCAGTAGACAGCAGGCTAGACTAAAGGCTTCAACCACATTTTGTCACTTGTTGGTTTCCATGTCCCAGTGTCTCCAGATAATCTTATCTACTGCATTTTCTTTTAGTTCACTCATTCAGTCTAACACCGTGTTCATGAAAGTCTGAAACAAGTGACACTTCTGTCCCACCAAAGTCATTGTCAGCTGACACAGGAGGTTTGAAACAGGTAGTATTTATTTATTTATTTATTTTTGATCGTCACTGTAGCCATTATTCTGTTGCTAGTTTTAACAGATGCAGCAGGGCAGCAATGTAGAGATATTTTTCTTCCATTCATAAATCTGCCTACAGAGCTCTGATTGGTTGATTGTTTCTTAATCTAGCAGACACTATCAAACACCCGACCTATTTGAATCACTGGCCATATCGAAATGTAGGCTGTGATTCAGAGGTTTGGAAAAGGTTTTAGAACGACTAGTTTCACAGTTCAGACTTTGTTGAGAAGGTTAAGATTAAGGAAAGGTTGGGGGTGTTAGGGTTAGGTGTGTACTAGAGACTAGAGACTATAAAACCATGTGAGGGGACATCCCCAATTCAGAAATGAACGTTTTTAGACAAATAAAAAACAATCTCCTACCTGCAAACATGTCCGCAGCACCTCTCCCATGTGCTCTCACTGAAGTGCATACATCTCATCATGAGCACAAAGCCCTGCTACTGGACATGCCTGCGTGACAAAGCTCCAGCTTTAGCTGATTAAAACAGCATTCATCACTATTTATTTTTCTGTTGTGGGGCTATACTGTCTAAAGTCTAATCTGACATTCACACTGCAGTGTTTTTTCTCATTACGTTCTCATCACAGTAATGTGGGGGTAGTAGCTTGCCTGCCATGATTAGAAAAGTATCAAAAGCATCCTATTATAACCAGTGGTACCATTTAAAGAGATAGTTCATCACGCAATAAAAACAAACACTAAGCCTTTCAGTCTCATCCCTGCACATGACATCGCATTATCTCCTTTCAAATCAACTCAAATGGAATAAGGTCTGAATGCAGGAGTGCATGAGTAGTTATGTTTTTACATTTGTATGTACTGTATGCGGTGCACATTCACAACATGCATAGGTCAATGTGTTTGGATGTAGTGCTGGTAATGCTAATGTATGCATGCTTAGGATATTGTTATTTAGTTTGACACTGACATTTGATGAATTTGCCCTCTGAGTCACCTGCAAATAAACAATGTAAATATCAAATCATGTCATGTTGAAATGTTCTTTGGAAAGCGTTAAAGCTAACTATGTTTTTGTTTAATTTTAAATCAAATGAAGACTTTAGATGTGTGTTTGAGGAGAAATGACAAATAGTTGGGAAGTCAGGTCGGACGTGACCTTGTGAATGATTCAATTGTGATTAATAATTTGTTTATATATAAAATAATTTAATTGACTTTATAAGAATAAAAACTGTATTATCAAAAAAACTGTATGTCAGCATTGGCATCATTAAAAATCCAATACAAATTTTTATTTTGATACATTTTTGATTTAAAATACTTGTTTGCAAGTTAATGCAAACCTTGTCATCTGAGTTTATTATTAAAACTCCCATTTAACATTGATTGAAAGGCACAAACAAGTGAGTGTAGATGAGTTCTCTTTGAACTGTATAAGTGGGAAGATTACAAAAGTCCCAGAATCAGCCTAAAACAAATAGATAAAAGCTGGAGAGGAGCTTAAACGCCCCATTCAATGCTCATTCACACTATGGAGTTTGACATTTATGCTTTATGAAAGTGTAGTTATTATTCTTCTGTTGTGTTCTCCACAGCAGAAAATAAAGCTGCTGAGCAGGTTCACACTTCCTGTTTTGATACAGTTGTAGTTAGTGTGAAGTGTGTGTTGGCTGTGCACACGGCAACGGTATGAAAATGTTGTGTAATGTTGCCTGGATATCGACTGGTGTGTGCGTGTGTGTGTGTGTGTGTGTGTGTGTGTGTGTGCGTGCGTGTGCATGACATGTTCGACTGCCAGCAGTTTTCTCTTTGACTACCATATTTCTATTGTGTTGCAAATTTTGATATGAATTTCACATCAGTCTTCTCTCAGAATCTCTATGCGTCTTTAACACGGCACTCATCAGTGTGTGTGTGTGTGTGTGTGTGTGTGTGTGTGTGTGTGTGTTTGTGCACATGAGAACACATCTGTAGGTTTGTGTGTATATGTGTGTGCGTGCATGCTGCTTTGAAAGTTCCTGTTTCCAGTGGTTCTCTGCGTCTGGGAAAGAGATTGCCGAAGGAGACAAACAAACACATCTCACACTGTGCCCACATGGTAACCAGGGAACAGAGCAGAAAAAGAGAGAGGGAGAGACAGGAAGCCTGGGAGAGGGGATGCAAACAGATGCTCAGGGATGAAGAGAGAAAGGGAGTGAGGAGTGAACATCACCGCATACGCTTGTCTAGTTGGATTTCAACACATCCAGTGAATGGCTCTGAGCTCTGTTGTTCAGCCCTGTAATATCCTCTCACACAGAAACCCAAACCATGTGATTTGGCTTAAGCTTTTACTTAAAATACAGAAATGTGAAAATCCGGCTAAATTATATGCATACCTACTATATATTATATTTTTATAATATAAAGAAATGAAATAAAATGTTTTATTAAAACTAAAATATTGCTTTTATTATCTGCCATACTATGTGGAGCTTTATGCTGACCTACATGTGAAGACATAAGCTCCATGTACAGATGCTAAAATACCTTGTAGTGACAAATCCACCGAAAATAATCATCCAACACTGCAGCTTAATGGACCTCGGTGGAGTGGAGTCTATTTGAGTGACCCGCTGATGTATTCACAAATTTGTACGTGGAAATTTTCTGAAAGCTGTGATTTAAAAAACTACATTTTATTTTACAAGCTTTTTCTTGTTCTTGGCATGCCACTGAAAGGTCACTAGCAACAGGGATCTATACGTACATAATATAGTGTTAACGTCACTTGACTTAGTCCAAAATATAACCGCAAATTTCCTTTATAAAAGCTCCATTTTTAGTTTCTCCCTTTTATTTAGTTGTTCACCCACTGCACACTACACCAACTGTTACACTCACAATGGTACCAGCTGGTGAAGAGAGGAAGTGGAACATGGAGCAGCTTTAAAGACAAGCAAAGACCAAAAGGAGAGTGGATATCAGAGTTTCGTTCATCAGGTGGACACGAACACGACTCCAAGAAACTGCGAATGTTGCACTACGTCTGCTGTTGGACCACTACTTGAAAGGTGAGTGGAGTTTGTCAGCTTGTTTTAGAGTTATTCTCCTGCGCAGTGGCCAAAAATGTATTAATGCAGCTTAAGTTTGAGGTGCCATTCATGCTAAGGGTTATCTCCTCTAGAGATTAACACTCATCAGGTTGAAGTGTACCAAGTGTACTGGACTTTGCACAGAATAATCAAAAGACAATTCCACAGCCTGAGGAGTGAGTTCAGTCACCCTGTTAGTGAAATGAATTAAAGTTTGATTTTGGGGGAGTGTGTATTCCTGACAGCCATCTGTCCTCTGTAAGGAAGTCTGTTTCTCTGACTCTGTGCTGCAGCTGTGCAGTTCACTCCTGAGGCCTTGCATGTGTTTGTGTGTTCGTGTGTGTGTGTGTGTGTGTGTGTGTGCGTATACAAATGAAAAGTTGTGTGTTCCAACATTCTTGCATGATGTTTAATTTGTTGTCACAAAGGCCTTTAATCCCTTTCATACTGTAATCCTTTTTGATTCTGGTGCCTAAGTGGCACCATTTAGAAGAAAAATGGCTTTGTCTCCCACAAACACTATTCAGTTAAGCACTGGTTCATGTCCACTTCTCTTTGAGAGCCACCAAACTATCCAGCACACACTTACAGTTAATCAGGGGATTAATATTACCATGAGGACTGTCCGTTGAGTTAAGTCAATACAATAAACAACAACCACAACACTAAGGCCATTTTCAGACCAACTTAGACACTGCATGTAAAAATCCTCCTGCAGCCCCATGTGTTAACACAGTTAGGTCTGAATGCCTGGTACTATTTAAAATAAGGAAAATTAAACGGCGCACAGCTTTGCTTTGCAAATCTCAGCTGCTTTAATTTGTGTTTTCTTTTGTGTGAGACCCTAACACCAAACTGTTCGCCATTTATGAAATTCTAGACATTTTCTTTGACATCTGAATGCCTCAACTTGTGTCTCGTGGTGCGGTTCTGCCACAAAAGTCTGCACAGAGCTTCTAACTGCAAGGTAACAGACAAATGTTGACCAAACCCATCCATTATTTACTAAAGGAAAATATATATTTTAATTATAATAATGTCTTACTAATCTCCTCATTATGACTTACTGTAGCATCTCATAATTATATAGTGAGTATACAGCTGATCAGTCATTGCACATCGATGGCATTCCTCGAGATATTCACTGTTTCTCTTTACATTGCAGACAGTGGTGTCACTGAGTAACATACAGCATGTGGTGTTTTAATTGCTATGTTAGCATTGTGCAGCCATCTTCAGCTGCTGCATCCTCTATGCAAGTTCCATCTGCAATAGGCACAGATTCAAATCATAGTCATACAAGTCGGTCCAAGTTTATTTACTGTTGGACCCAAGTAATGCACTTCCAATGAAACGCAACATCCTCTCCTGCAACATTTCCTAATATTATTAATGCATTATGCTTCTGTAACCAAACCACTAACAAACTACCTTCGCCTAATGCACAGAAACCAAACTCCAGATATCAGTTATGTGCACAAATTGCTTCATGGCCCTTATCAGCTGGTTTCAATACAAAACATGTCACCAAATGTGGTGAAGTTCACACACACACACACACACACACACACAAGCAGCAGGGACATGGGCACTGGCAGCACTATCAACAACCGTGGCACTGCTCAGGTTAGCACAGAGGCGGCTGCTTTAGAATGCCAATAAAGAAGTAAAGAATAGGTCCTGTGTGACTCAGACTTTGGTATACCCCTAGACACACACACACATACACACACACACGCCCAATCCAGGTTCCAGCTCACGTCTGCGGCTGACAAAATGTCCCACTCAATCATGTTCTCTTTTTCTCCCCTTCATTGTCACTCTGCTCTGCTACGCTGTTGCTGCAGACCTAAAACACACACACACACACACACACACACCTTTCACTCTCTCTTCCACCTCCTTTCTAATTCCCTTCTTATCAAAATGCAAACAATTCATAAATCCAAATATGACAATTTTGTTCGATACATCCATCTCATAACTCATACGTCTTCGACTGAGCTGCTACATTTGTGTGTAGAAATAGTTTTTTATTTGTGTGTGTGCCTTTAGGGAATAATTGTTTGCCTCTTATCACCATTGTAGGAGTTCTGCAAAGTGTCAACACAGTTTAGAAATAGAAGAGAAATACAAACAGCAAATCAGTTGCTAACACACAAAAGCTTCTTTTTTTGATGTGATTTGACGATAAGACTGGAACTGTTGTTTTCCATCTCCATTTGGGTGAAAGATGCCTCCGATTTAATGAATTTCTCCTCTCATCACCTTCCGCTATCTCCCTTTTATCAAGTCACTCACAATGTTTTATGTGTGCTCTTTTGGCAGCAGTGGCCCGTACTTGCACTCACACACAGAATCGGCTCTGGAGAGGAGGAGGGCTTTATATGCGTATTAAAGAGCCAGCATATAAAAAGACCATTTATTGCTGCTGTCATTGGACTGCTTGGGAACAGCGTCAGGAGCCCTCCATAGCAGACTGTTAAAAAATAGATTATAGCAGCGGACAGGAAATTTAAGAATCTTTTTGGTTCATTCTGAGGTAGATGCCGCAGACACTTTTACTCATAATGGGATTCAATTGTATGAAGGAAAAGCTTAAAAATGTCTTGCAGATGTTCTCAGGGTTATTTGTTGTGTGGGAGAGAAGATGCCATGCTACTTCATGCTGTGCTAAGCCTCGGGTGAGAACTTTTACTGTAATTGTGCAGAAAGTAGCTTTGGCTCGGTGTTTGTATTTTATCCTTGTTTAAATAGGCATACCTGATATGTGGGCAAGCAGCTATTTAAATGAGCACACAATGAGACATCAGAACAGCATCCAACCATTTAAGAGTAAAGATGCAAATTTAAAGTCCTCTGACAGCTAGTGTTGTGTTAGCGACCAAGCTATTAGCACAGCTATTATGAGAAGGTTTATTCTCTCGACTGCTTTAATTATTTCAACATTATTTATGTTGGTTCCCTCCATCCATCCATGGTTAGTTATGTTATGTTATCTCCCACTACTAGTATGCTAACAAGATAGCAGGAAGATTTCTATGCTCGATTATATGGATCCAACCACCTTGGCATGAATATCTTTAAATGCTTAAAATGTAAAAGTTTAGCATGGGAAATACACTTTTTCACTTTCGTGAGCTGTTTTCCTGTTTCTGGTCCGTGCAGAGCTAAGATACGACGGGATACAATGATACAATGTGAATCTGCTCACAGCAGCTTCACATTGAACCAGTCTCCTCCATCTTGGTAAGAATAGGTATGTTATCCATTAAATGATGGTAACGTAAAAATTGAACAGTTAAATGTAATAATGACTTGGAATAATGTTTGATATGCTTGATATTGGACTTGTACTCATTTCAACAAATCCACTTCTTGGAATTATTAGTTAGATTTCTTATATTTAACATATAGTCTAGTTGTGGAATAATAATCCCATTTTTGTTCTTTATTTCTACAAAACAAAATCTACTGTTAGATCTGCCATTTTCTCAAAGCGCATCCATCTGAGAAGATGGAGAGAGAATACGTTCTGAATATTCTCTCCTGAGGTTTCTTCCATTTTATCCTGAGTCCTCAGGTGTTTTTGGGGGAGTTTACCTTATTTCCTCAGAGGTTTCCCTGAGTTGGAAATCCTTGCTTTTGTGGTCCACTGAGACATTGTATGTGATGCTGAGCTATATAAAACTGATTTGACTAGAAATGTTTGAGGTCAAGGATCAACACTTCTCATGCTCAGTCCAAAGGGATTTCCTGTCTCTGCTTGTAAATACTGTGGGGGTATGAAAATGTGATTTCTAACTGTTCTGATTTCACAGATTCTTCAGCCCTCCCTCAGAGGCAAGACTACAAAAAACTATGGTAATACAGGCCATAGCTAAAGCCAGAGTGCTATCGTTTGTGAAATGATGCGTTTAATGTCATCTGGTGGATGTCATAGAAAGAGAATAAGCTCTTGAGTCACAGAACAGAGGGAACATTTTTATTTTATTTTATGTATTTATTCAAAGTCAAGAGTGAAGCAGAAGAACAGAACTTGGCTTCAAGTTCACACCAACCTAATGTCAGGTCCTGGATCCAGAGAGTCATTTTGTGAATACTGGCTGCCCAATAGAAGTTTAAATTAAATTAAAATTTAAATTGGGGAGCGCCAATCCAGCTGTAAAAAGGTGTTTAGAGTGAATATTTATGTCACATCATCATCAGCACATACTTGTGCAGTTTTCATTTATCTTGGGTTCTACGTTTACATGTTAAGTAGTTATGTATTGTTAAAAGCTTGGTTCTGTTATAATGTTTTGTCATGTCCTGGTTGTAAATTTAACTGATACTGTGATGACTTAGAGACGTGTCTATGTATTAAACGTTTAATAAAGCAAATGGCCTTTCAGTGACATTTTGGAGGCTCAGCTGTAAATAAAACAGAAATAAGGGGTGTGGCTGTCTGCTCTGGCAGGAAGTCTAATTCTTTAATATGTCTTCTTTTGTCCTCTCTGGGAGACTGAATGCTTTGAATAGCCCCGTTCTTCAATTTGATTAGTTTCCAATGCTCCAATAAGTGCTCTCCTAAAGCTGATTAGTTAGTTTCCATTCCACAAACACATTGAGTCTCATCTTCTTAGCTGCCCCTTTGCAATTCTGTTTTGGTTGCAAGCCACCCAACATGACTGTGTCAGATTACTGAAATGTGCAGCACACATCCAAACACACACAGACCCAGTTGTAACAGAAATGAATGCCCTGGCATTCAATCGCAAGCCTGTGCATTGTGGGTTAGGCAAGGGAGGGCAGTCTAGAGGCTTATCGGTCTAAATAACAGCTTATTTGGACGTCATGACAACTGACAAAAACTGGACTGATGGCCTGCACAGATTGTGTGGTAATGTGAAGAGTTTCTGAGTGCAATCAAACCACAGTGATAGATTCACTGACAGATAAAAGCTACTCTGATCATATCAAAGGTTTGGTGCCCGGCTGCTTCCTGTGGTGTGTGAGGATCACAGATGCAGTCAAAGAGTAAAGACCACCGATAGGCAGTAAGAGTTTACAAGGAAGTGAAGCAGCATTTATAAGGAACATGATCGTAATTATACTAATTAACAACAACATGGAGGGAATAAGGAGTTTGAAGTTTTTGTCGTTGTCCTTGCATGTCCACATTTAATACACATAACATTAAATGTGGATGTCATGCCGGGTCAAACAAGTTCCCACTAGAATACAGAGCCTGACATCGGAAACATTTCAGAGGTCAGCAGGACAAACACAGTGACCCCCATCCTTTACTTTGATTATCTACATTATTTACTACAGTATGTTTTCTTATGTTGGTCAGACGTGACAGAAGAAATAAACAGCTAACCATGCTAGCAATATTTTGGCATCTGATCATGAACAGTGGAAAACATATATATGAAGTGGATGTTGCTGTGGTGCTTGAGCGGCCTAGTTACAGTTGAAAGATTATTGTATAGCAGAAAAATGAGACTGCGCTCCCAGTGGAAAATATTATGCCAATCTCCCTTTAAGAAATATAACTAACAATTCTTTCCATGCGTGTAAAAACACATAACTCTAGAAACACAAGATAAAGAGTGTCATCTGTCCATATTTTCAATTCAGCATCAGTGTAATGTATATGTATATAAGAAACTGTATTTCTGTACAAACTTTATGTAATAACTTTATATAATATCATATAAAATAATATCAATATAATATTATTAAAATCTACAGTGAATCATTCTTCATCTTATGGGTATAAAACACCACCACATACAGCCACACACACACACACACACACACAACTTTACAAACAACTTTACAGCTTGCGTCCTATAATCCACAAAATCTATTTTATGTTCCACTTTATCTTTCAGCGCACTTTTGATGACCAGTCATCTGTCCATTTTATGTTATTCTGTCTTATCAGTAACTCATTACCACCCCCATGCTCCAGGCTGGCTTCTTCCCTGTGAGATTTAAAGGCCTCTGCGAGAGACGTCTGAAAGACTCGTAGGATCATTCAACAACATCAGGCCCTTCAATGTGAACGGGGGATATCTGAAGAAGAACGAGCCTTATTAGGATGGAAAATGTCACCAGGAAGTAGCGGCAGGAGCTGGCGGGATCCTTGATTCCAGACACACTTTGGTTTTATAGGCGGTGTGAAAATGAGAGCGAGGGACTCTGTGCACAGACATAGTGTCATTACTAGCTAGTTCACCTTGAGGTTAAGCACATTCCACTATAAATCCAGAGCCTGCTCTCACCTTGGCCAGGTGCTACAAACTGCTCCTCTAAAGCGGTGCAAGGGAATCGTTCATCTAATGAAATGTTTGGGCGAGCAGAGTTTGAAGGGCTGGACAGGTTGTTCAGTGGCTTGCCTTGAGTTATTCTGTTACTCAACAGCTGTATTTGTAGAAGGGATAGTTATGTATCTGGTGTCTCAGTGGTTGTTTCGAAGAGACAGACGGCATTACACAGAGGGGCCAGAAAAAAACAAAGGAGAACTTCTTAACTGCATTCAGCTCTACTTTGAGGCTTTAGATTGAGGTCTTGTTCCAGATTGCATTTGATTTAAATGTAAAAGTTGCTTTCATTTAAATTTAACAATGCAGGGTTTTAAATAGTTGGCCTTCCAAATGTTTTATATTAAGGAAAATGTATTTAACACCTTAATTAGGCATCAAGAGTATATACAAAAATCATATTGGTCAGAAATACTAAATATGAATTCAACTTTCATCAGTAAAATCTAAACAGGCTGATAAACATCATTAGTAGTGCACAGACTGCCATCGCTGTGATCTCCAATTGTTGTTTCAAGCTATCACAGAGCATTTAAAACCCTTATTTAAGTCAACACATTTAAGAGCCCTTTTTTGTATTATGACCACTTCATCAAGTCCTCATTACTAAATGAAAATGGAGTTGGTCATTTGTCAGTGCAATCCAAGAGTGTACTCATGTGAGCAGCCTCCCACCCAACCCCTGCAATTAAACTGTGGTTGGATTTAGACATTTATAGTCTTCATCTTTCATTCCATGTAGGTAGGAGACGTGACATGGACCCCACAGTCCCTGATGTTCTGTACGTGCAGCCATCCACCCCTAACGCCTCCACGACATTTCAATGCACTATGACTTGTTACTGCTGCGGTCTGAAGATAAACGTGTGGTTTTCAGCTGTTTAAACAAACAACCAATGCTGTTGAGTTCCTGGAGAGGAGCACGTCTCAGCAGCAGGACGCACAGTAACACAAGGAAGGGCCATTCTCCACAGAAGTTCCTAAAAAGTCTTCTGTATCATTTATGTTGTAATATAGTTGTGTCAGGTCCAATAAGAAGTACTTTGGGTATGAAGAACACATGCGCTGCTGTGCAGAGGTGTGATATGTATAAATAGAGGTGTGCACACATGGGATGCACTCCTATCCACAGACAGTAGGTTGAAATGAGGAAAGCCACCAGCTCAGTTTGTTGGCTGCAGTGTGCTGCTCGGTGATTATCCTGCTGCCAGGTATTGATTTTTGAATAGTTGGCAAAGCACTGCTACTCTGGACTGAGAAGTCCTGTCAATACAAATCATATCGCTACATTGAAAAAGGGAAATAATTTCATTTATTCCACAGCAAAAAGTAAAGGAGGGGAAGAATCCACTCTGTACAATCATAAAGGGATCTGTTTGTACTCAGGACAGTGTGTTTATCTCTAAATAAAGAGAGAAACACAAAGACAATAATCATCACATATGAAGTGTTATTAGTAGTTTAATTAATAAGATTGTTTTCTGTCTTTTTGTTCTATTTTTCCACAGGACATTCAAAATAGATAAAAATAACTAGCTGTATTATTTGGTACTCGAGGTAGCAAGTGTGGGAACGTAATGATAATAAGTTCTCAGAGTGAAGCATTATTAATGTTACGTAACAGCAACCTTCCACATGTTCAGAGCACAGAGATAACAGAGCATCTAGAGCACTGGTTTATTATAAATAATTATCAAAATCACTGCATTGAAAACACTGTTTAATATGCAGTAATGCCTCAGCTAATGACTCACGGTTGCCGGTTGTCATAGTAACACAACACGCAGCTTGGGAGTTCTTTTCAGGAGCTCAGCAGTCAGAAAAATAGTGACCATCAGAAGAAATGACAGAAAAGCTGCTGCAGCTCAGTCCTCAACACAGTCTGACAGGACTACAGTCAGACCGAACAAGCACGACTCGTTAACAATCAAAGTCCAAAAAGGTTTAACACAGTACAGGGAAGTCCAGGGAATCAGGCAGCGGTTCAGCTAAAGAGGCTCAAGAATCAGGTAACAAATGCTGGATAGTTTAACATAGTACAACTGGGTAAGGGATCGAGCCAGTATGTACAGGACTGGATCTAATCAGAGGGAATGGGAAGCAGGTGGGTGATTGGGTGAAGCAGTGAGGGGAAGGGGTTACTGGAGAGCAGGAGGAAGTGACAAGTTCTGAAATGACACAAGAGTTAGGAAACAGGAAATGAGTAGGCTGAACAAATGAATGAATCCAGGGAGGTCAGGGAGGATTCATGACAAACGGCTAATGTCTGATGGCGCAGTCATTGTGGTGTTGCACATTCCCAACATCGTAAGTGTGATCCAGCTCTCTCACACCTGCTATACATGAAAACAAGACACGACTCCACCTGTCAGAGGACTGCAGGTTGGGCTCGTGTCTTGTTGTGTGTTTGTTTGTCCTTTGTTAAGATTAATACCCTTTTTGTTTAACCAGAAACACCACCAGGACCTCTTGCGAGATTTCTACTGGTGGTGAAATGAAATGTTCTGTGCAGATTCTGCAGATGCAGATATCCACTGGAGGAGAGTGGATTTAATGAAGTGCTGGAAAGGCTGTAACATTGCCATTGCATTGGTTTAAACAATGTTTTTTCTTTGTTTGTTTCTGCAAGAACAATTCATTAGTTTTTTTCAAACCGTTTCAGGACTCAAGGAGGGAGTTATTATCATCACATCCCACTCCCTGCTGTGCTGAGGTCAGTGCCTGGATGCCAATCATCAACCGTACGTAGTCCACATTTACATAACGTTGACTAACTGAACTACAATTTTACTGTTTTATGCAGTAATCCTTTTTAACAAAAGACTTACATTTTGCAGAACTGATGTTTTGCAACACAAAACAAATCAGGGATTATATTATATAATATAATTATATATAAGACTCCCAGTCTTCACTGTTTCTCAGGTTCAGTGCTTGTGTTAGTTCACTGTCTGCAACTCAGTGTCAATGTCCAAAGTGACAGCGGTGTTAAGAACGGAAGGGACAAGCTTGTAAAGAGTTATAAAAGTCAAGAAGAGTCCAAGTTAAAGACGGTTATCGGTGGCCGAGGCCTCTGCTTCTCAACAATCACCCGACTCTCCAAGCAGCTGCTGTTGGTTGAATTATGAACACAGCAGAGAGCTTCCAATGCTTCCGCCACCATACCAACGTCTGTCTTTTAATCATACATTTCCTTTTATTTCAACTTGGGGAAGAGGAACTTTGTTTGCCATGCAGCATTGTAACATTAGCTGTTTACTGTAGCATTCTGCTGTTTACTGAGCTGTGACGATGGAAGAGAAAGTGACTATACATCAGCTGTTCAAAGGACAAAGACGTTAATCGCCGTGCAGTCAGTTGGGATTTCTACAATCAGCATGGCCATGTAGTGACAGGCCCACATGGCGGCACAATCCCGCGCTAATACGCGCTACAGCACCTGATTTGGTGTGAATGCAGTCTAAATGAATAAAGTTATCCAGCAAGTGCAGGGTGCCACTTGTGGATAGCAGAGTACAGGAGACAGATCCTCTTCTTAACTGAATATAACAAGGCCAGTGATGTGCTCTGAGTAACCTTCTACAGAAATAATTCTTATTTTGTCCCATTTCCATCTGGCTGCCTGCTGAGCTGCCAGCAGCTATCAACATGGCACACTGACTGTTTATTTACCTTGGGTTTTTGTTCAAAAGGATTTTATAGATAAAACCTGAACCCTTCAGCAGAATCTGTGCTGTGTTAACATAGAGCAGTTCCAAAAGAAGCAGGGAGAAGAGCATGTTGCAGAACATTAATTAGTCAGGTTGGCTGAATGCATAATTTATGGATGCTAAGGTTGTCAGCACACTACAGCCACACTGACACAGAAAAACATCACACACACCCAAGTGTTCACACATGAGCAAGCACTCTGACACCACATGGGAAATATGAAGGTAGCAAACCTTTTCAAAGACTTCAATATGTCCCAGCAAGGTAACGTGGATATTTGAATAATGGGACAGCTTTAGATTCTCTTTTCCTGAGTAATTCAAATTCTTCAATGGATATTGCTAAATAAGTCCTTGTATCTGTTTCTTTATTTTTTCACTCTATAGAAAATGTTTTTAAAAAGGAAACCTGAAAGAGTTTAGTAATTACATTTTTCCTGTTAAGAAGTGTGTTGTCTGTGTATCAAGTCTCCTAACCTTTGAGGTGGTTTCTTCAATTATGACATGTTAAATTGATATATGTCTCCATTGTGTATGCTGTCCATCCATATGTAATGCAGCTGACAGTGAACTGATTGTAGTTACCATGTTTTACCAAAATCACATCCCACTGACTCGAGTAAGTAAAACAATAACTCTTACCTTTTGTCTGTAGAAGGTGCGAATTGGCATTTCTACATCTGTTGGTATAAAACCGCTGTGCGATGTTATTACGTTGAGCATCTATCAGCATAGCTGTCACTAATCATACTAATGTTCTTTTTATTGAGGTGAAAAACAATGGTGGGGTAGTGTATTAACATGTAGCACGTCTGAGACTGGAGCTTCTGTTCTGTAACACTCATCAAAAATAGTTAAAGTGAAAACAGGAAAAGAAACAAAGAAAATACATTTATATATATATATATATCTATATATAGATATATAGATATATATATATATGAACCAACCTGCATATACATATACATAATATATAAATATAATATAATATGGTGATACTGCCACCCTTTCATGTACATTTTAATAACTTTGAGCCTGACATTGTGGAAATAATTTCGGTTCAGGCTTCATTGGAAGTATTTCCTTGCAGGAAGAAGTGGTGATGGCAATCCATGTCGCATAACTCGTAAATTCACAAACTCCCATCAGGAAAGCCACTGGCTCCTGCCTGCAAAATGAACATGAAGGATGTCTGAGGTGGGTCAGGGTCCTCCGAGGGCACACACACACACACACAAACAACTCATATACGAACACAGCTGAGCACAACTGAAGCAGACAGGCAGGGAGACAGCATTTGAATTGTAATTAGCACAAGCCACCCAAACAATCCAGCAGGCCTCAGAGGCATGAAAGCGGAAGCCGGACGTCCACAGAATCCTTTGAACGTTGTACTTAGGGCTACAAAACAAAGCTGCATACAAATAAACACTGGGCGTCATTAGGAACTTCTACACACGTGTTAACAGGGATGGAAATGGAGCTGAAGCCAGCTAGCCTGCAGCTCAGACCTGTCATTACTTTCCAAGTGAATATTTCTTGTTTTTTAGCCCTCTCAGACTACAAAAACTCCACAGTAGAAAACTAGATTTCAGACAAATAAAATATATATATGTAAAAATATAAAAATAATCATTAAAAATACAGTTTGATACAGCATGAAGTCCACTTACTGGCTGAAAGATTCAGAAAATGTCCAGTCAGTGGATCTAATGCGGTAAGACTTTTTTCAAACTGCTATTTCCAAGATTTATAATGATCCTTCGGTTTTTCTTTAGCATGCAGTGCTGAATACTAGATGTACTAGATGATTTTGCTCTTCTTTGGTCATGTATTGGTAGAGAACTAGACCACCTCATGCAATCAGGAGTAATGAAACGTTAATTAGTGATCATTAATTAAAATCATTTGGGAGAGCCACCTACAGCTGAAGGTAACACTCAGAGTTGACTTGAATTAAATTCTGAGTGAGGATTAATGGTTTCTGTCAGATGAAAATCCTCCTGGGGGCTGAAAATGTTTTCCTAGAGGTCACTGGTGATCAGGGGGAATCAGAGGAGAGGAGGAGGGGGCGGTGACTGAAGGGGAGAGCCAATGAGATTAAGGTAACTAGTGCTGAGTCGAGTAAAACTGATCTTTGACTGTTTTCTCCTGTCTGTCAAAGGAGATGGACTTCTCTCCATGTATTGGCATCTTCTGCACAGAGGAGAGGCCAGAAACTGCAGGACTCCCCACACTCTTCTGTTCTCCAGATCACCTCCGTCACTACCCCCCCCCGACATGTTGGCAGGATCGTGCTCTGAGCCCGCTGCTCTGCAGGTATGTCCATTAAAGCGATGGTGGGAAGGACCATTAGTGCCGCGCTTCATTTACTACGGCCCAGCCTCTAAATCAGCTGTCAGACACCTCCAGCCATTTATACAGAGTCACAGTTCCAGCCATTAGACAGATGCACAGCCTGTAAACTGCAAGTCACTTCACGACTGCGCAAAACCCTCGCCCCGATCCTTTTACTGAGTCCTTTTTATACACTCTGTCTTCCTTTCTACTTTCTGACATTATTTTAGCCACTTGACGATCCTACCTGTATGTTTTATATATATATATATATATATATATATATATATATATATATATATATATAGAGAGAGAGAGAGTTTTATTTGTCCTCTGTTGTTTGTCTTCCCTGGACAAAGTACTTATTTCTACTTTTAGGAATTCATCAGTTAGATAACTGTGAATTAAGATTTTAAGAATTTATATTCAGAGAAGCTCATCGGGAATTAAATATTAGTCTGAAAACATTCTCTTGCTTAAGGCAGTGTTAGCTTGTTGTTAAATATAACCCCCTAAATGCCGTTTCTAAAGTTAATGATTATTTAATTACTTTATTTTCTTACTTAGAAATTCCGAGGTTTGCTGGTTATTTATGTATGAGATGATGATCTGTGTGGCTCTCAGTTGTATTTGAAAGATTTCAAAGTTGAATTTATTACTTTACAGAGGAAGGAACCTCCAACATCAGAACTACTGTCAGATCTTTTTACAGGTCTAGGTGTAGACGAAGGACACAAACTACACGTCTGAGTAAATACATGCAGCTTATTCAGTCTTGTATTTATAAAAGAGAACAACCTTGTTTTAAAATGTAGGCTACCATTTAGCCATTACGTTTGCTTTTGCTCTCACAAATCTTCTTTTATTGGACGTGATTATAAAAGAAGATGATTTACTGTAGAGTGTATATTTTCAACATATTCCATTACCAAGCAGAAACATTAAGTGTATGAATGCTGTGTAATTAAAGCTGTCCTCTGCTGTGTGTGTGCTGCTCCTGAACTTTGCGAGGTGACAGTGTGAACACCGTTCAGGACCTCGGACAGCGATCGTCTGCCCGAGCAGCGCAACATGAACACGGATCACGTGACGGGGAGCCGCCTGCGCCCGACCCCAGCTCAGCCCTGGAGGAGCGCCGCAGCAGAGACCACTCTGGGTTTGTCAGTGGGAGCAGGGATGCACATCCTGCAGCGCCAGCGTTTGTTGGGACTTTTGCACTTCCTAGTGTTGTGCAGGCTGCGACATGCTGGGTCACTGTAAGGAGGATGATGGCTCAGCCGTGATCCTCGGGAACTGCTCTGGCTGGTGACAAACATTCAATGTAACACTGCTGCAAACACCGATGCAAAGATGGGTCATATCAGAGGAGCTGCTGGTTCCAGAAGTACATTTCCTCACTGTTATTTAGCATGTGATGATGACATCCTCACATGTCCTCAACAGAAACACGTGAATCTCCTGGACATTAAGTTATTATTATTTTACTGTCAGTTTTTAGATTTTAGAAAACCCAGCTGAAATGAATCCGTTGAATCATCAGTGTCAGTGACTGAATCACTTGCTGGATCTTCTCTCGGTGCTGACAGCAAGCACTGTTGTAAGCTCGGCCACAGTATGTTACTTCCTGTTTAAACATCTTTGAACTCAAGCTAAATGATTAGCAAAGTATTAGTAAATTATAAAACTAAAAGAAAAGGTTTCACAATTTAACAATGCTATAATCTTTACATTGTGTTTATTTTTCCTTATTGCAGCTCTAAATATTAAAATAACCATCATCCTCAGGGGCCATTTATATAATGGAGACCCCAGCCAGAAGCGCAACAGCTGTAGCTAACTTCATCAATTTAATTCATTCATTCATTCGATTAAGAACAACACATCGCGTGATGGTTTCTGAAGCCATGTCAGACAGTAAAGTGATTTAAAGGTCGGTTTATAGAAATCTTTAGCTTCGTCTTGTCATCAGTGCACTCAGGACAGAATCTGAAGCCCAGTGAATGGATGTTTCTTGTGAACATGCTCCTTCCTTGCTTAAACTGTGAGAGTGAACTGGCTTATGCTTTTACATTAACATGCTTTTACCTTTTTATCAAAGAACCAGACATTTTCCATGCAGAATATAAACGTTTTCATCTGGAACCCTGAACCTTAGAGTAACACCACCCTTGCTTGTCCATAATGTGCTGTATATGTTCATCACATCCCTTCAGGTTGCTTCCATGCTGTGACCTCAGTTCACCTGTGTCAGTACAGCCTGGATGTGTCTGACGTGGATGAAACACCTGCAATTTCTTGACAAAAAGGAAAAAGTGTATGATGATGAATATATTCAGGTCTACTCAAATGTCAGACTGACAGAAAAGTAAGTCAGCTGCCTATTCACGGTAAGTAAAGTGCATGTCTGAGGGTGCAGTGGGTTACCCACTAGATTTTCAACACTTGCATCTTCCACCAAACCCCTTTGTATTTATCCTCATTTAAAAGAGCCTCCTCTGTGTTTCTGTCCTGGGAAAAGCATGATGGTCTACATGTGTGAGCTGGAGAGAGAGACTTCTCTATTTTGGAAAATAAACGAGATCCTATTTGGGATTTTGAGTCATAATGATAGGTTGTCATGGTTGCTTTTCAGTATGCTGGGGTGTTAGCCAGTTTGTCAGCTGGCTGAGTCATTTGACCTTGGAAAATTCTAACATATTAATATGAGACACAAGCAGGTGAGTGGGCTACATTACAGTAGCACTGCTCCTTGATAAGCCTTCATTAAAAATGATTACCTGACTAGCTGGTGAGAGGCAAAGAAGAAGAATTGAGGAGGGGGCCGGTGCAGTGTGTGTGTGTGTGTGTGTGTGCAGCATTCAAGGTGGCAATTTTCCTGTCAGCAGCCGGCAGAATGATTTGATTTCTTGGTAACAATAAGGGATTCATGTATATAGATTGAGTCAGTGTTCTTGAGCGTCCGAAGGTTACAGCTAGTGTGTTTGGACAGATTTACTGAGAAAAGGTGGGGGTGCTGGGTGTAGTAAGAGAGAGGGAGTGAATGAGTGTAAGAGTGAGAGTGTATATCGGGTAGAGAGGGGACACTTGGCCTGTCTTCATTATCAATTCACTCAGCAGCCGCTGCAGCCCTTCAGGCTGGTGAATAGGTGAGCAACACAGAGAAGCAGAAGAAGGTGAAGGAAGGGGGGGGGCAGCTACTATAAGTACATCAGAGGGTGGGATGTCATGACGACAGACAATTCTGACCTCACAGGTTTTGAAGAGACAGATATCTCTGCCATGCATCATGTTCATCGCTCCGTTGATGAGAACAAGTGACCCGGTTTTATCGCCAGGAAGGCTGCTAGTTGCAACAGTGTGCAGCCAGTAGGGCATATTTATTGTTCCTGATTATTGTACTTGAGAAGATTACCCTGTGTGGAAATAATCACACTGCTTTGTCCAATCCGGTGGTTGAATCAGGACATGTATAATTTAACAAACTAGAGAGGCCGACCTCTGCCATTTTGCACACATGAATGTTAGCAGATGTTTTTTAGCTGCTGTTGACAAAATTGTTTGCAGTTATACATTTGACAGCCACACATCTCATCTGCTTGTACTGTGCATTAAGTATTTGCCATACTAGGCACAATAGACTTGTCTTCCATGTCCCAGAAAATGCCATAAAAAGCAGGATGTGTGGTTGTACAATACTTTCTTGATTCTTGATTTTCTTGCTAGGTTATTACTGTGCCAAGCTATCTAATGAGTTTGGATTGCCTATCATTTAGCATGTTTTAAAGGAGAATAAGGAATTGTATAGTCCCATTTTATGAAAACCCAAGTTTAATGCACATCAACGACACAGCCTCATGAATTCTATTTAAGGGGCAATTGGCAATTGTTTGTTTCATACAGAAACGACTGTAACCCATTCAATTAAAGTTGTAAGAAAGAAGTGCAAGTCCCTCGCTGTTTGCAACTCAGCACAGAACTCAACAGTCATGTGAATACTTCGCAACAATGCACCATCAGAGTTCCTACTTATCATATATTGTTCTGGATGTGAATAGATCCTTAGCGCTTAACTCATTTAACTATGCAGGGTCCTATTATTAGTCCATCAGAACAACATTTTGCACACTACAGTCCAGGGTGATAAATGTCTGGTCGAAGTAGAGCCTGATGAACGATGAAGAATGGGCATTCAGTGACAGCAGAGTTATACCAGTTTGAAAAGGTCTTCCTATCTCCTTTGTCTGAAGCACTGCCTCCTTCTGTGGACTGCATGGGTCACCTTTATCCTACATTTCAATAGCAATGGTCTCCATCGATAACACCTCTGTCTCTCAGTGCTGGCAACCACCTGCTTCTCTGTGTGTTGTGTTAATTATCATCCCCAGCAACAAATGGGTGAAAAGATAAATAAAAGGAGCATCAGTGGAATGTTTTAAACCAACCGCTGCACTGATCAGACGACATGGGCAGCGTTGTAAACAATGTCATTAGCATGTCCTTTTTGGTTTCTGTAAATGTGTTCACAACAGTAGTTTGAAACTAAATGAAATAATTAACTGTCTGTCTGCACCATCCTTCTTTTTTACACTTACTGGCTACAGGATGCAATCATTATTGGGTCTCAAAAAGGATTACAGCATTAATAAGCACTTTATAGCAGTTATCACAAACGTGAATAAAGAAGTGATTGTTCCTCTCTAGCTAAAGGAAAGATAGCTATTTAGCTAGCTAGAATTTCAAAAAGAGCTCTTAAGGTGCTTTCGGACAGCGAGCGGCTGCCACCACCTCCTCCTTTGTTTTCAGTGTGGACACGACAGCAGCTGGGCTGCAGAGGTCGGTGGCAGTGGACAGGTGAGGAGGACAGTCAGATGCTGAGCTGAATACAGTACACACAGACATACTCCCACACATACTGCTGGTGCATCCATCACTATCTAGCTTACAGCTAGCATCTCTATAGTTGCTACATTGTTTGGGGCAAATAAACATGTATAATATTAACAATAAACAACATAAAAAGCCCTGCAGAGCTGGGTGGTAACTCGCAACCCCTTTCCATCACTCGAATCATCTGGTTCATTGTTAATATTATAATATAGATTCATGGACCATTAACCTTGGATAAACACACACACACACACGCACACACACACTGATAGGAAGTCTACTGGGCAATGAGAGTGATTCACTGTCACAGGACATCAGGCTTTACCCATCATTCTCATGTAACCAAAGGGTCATCGAGAGGACAGGAACTACTCCGAACGCTTCCTGTGTTTGCATCCGTTAGTAAGGTTCACCAATTATCTTTGGGTTCCAGGAATGGAGAGACACGCTGTGAGCTTGAATAGAAAGCAAATCGCAGCATGTATCACAACACGTCTATGTGTATCTTAATGTGTGTTAATGAGCATGCATATATGTAGTGCCACGGGCAGGTGAGGTAAATACAAGGTGTGTATCTTCTGCTAATTAACACTGCTATGGCCTGCACATTCATACAAACCGGTGCCCACACTCTTCCCACCACACATGCCCACACATGTAGCCACACTCTCTCACACATCAGGAGATTTTCATGCCTTTGATGTTCACTGGATAGTCACTGTTCCTCGTCCTCTGGCTGTCAGCACTCAGGCTCATCCCTGTGCTTCTGTTTGAAGTTTAAACAGTCATTTGGGATGCATTCTTCTCATTTTTTTCTTAAGCCCTCAAGAGTTTTTGCTTTTTATCCAGCTGTCCTACTGGGGCACATTAACAACAGTACACTACTGCTTTACATCGTATGCAGGACAGACTGCTTCCTTTGCAACTGTAAATCTGCCATGTGTTTGTATGTATCCACTGCAGGTTCAGCCTCTTCACTTCTAAACGGCTAATTTGCCGCCCTTCACTTTTATTTCACCAGAAAAACAAGAGTATGGGTTGTTCATATACTTAAAAACAACTGTTGAGTATGTTTTCCTGACTACTGACCTTTATCAAATAATGTTGCCGAGTTGGCCGATCAAATACATGCAAGCACACGTTCCTGGTATTTGACTTACTGTATCGTAAATGCCATATTTTTCCTGTTCACCTGACGACAAGCTTACAATCTTTTCTCATGGTATTGTAAGTATTGGTTTCTGATAAGACTTCAATCTCATGCATCTTTTACTCAAACTGGAATTGTATTCTATCGTTTCACTCTTACCTGAAGTAATGCGTCCATACCAACACAGCCCCATGCATTTTCTTTAAGGCTGTTTTTGGGCTCAACATTCTCTTACTTCACTTATTTATTCTATTTTATTTACTTATTTTAGTTTCAGATTTCAGACAATATAGCAAATTCATTGCATGTAGGACATCATAACCGATAAAGTATATGTTTTTATGTAGGCGTGAGATCATAGAGCAGTCCAACCTGGAAAAGGATCAGACTAAACATTGGGCACCACTGCCCCAATGAGTTTGAAAGACTCTGGTTTGTCAGTCGGCTTTTTTAACGGCAGAACGTAAGCCTGGCTAGCTTGTTATGTTAGGGAAGTTCATACTTTCTCTTTTCTGCTGCTAACAGACTAATAAACATGGGACTCCTGATTAAAATGTGGGTGACCTGATCGATGTGAGCAGCAAACAGACACTCTGATCACTCTGTGCTATTCCAGAAACTTGTAACCGTAGTTTTTTTTCATGAAATTGCCCCCCCACACACACCAACTAGTTGGAAACCACTGCTGTATGAAGTATTTCCTCCAGGAGCCACCAGGAAAGCTATGACCCTGCTTTCTGCAAGATCAATCCCCTATTCAGACGGTCTTATGTGAAGCTATCGGGTGTAACAGGTGCTGGGATCTATGGGTACATGTGTGCCCGTGTGTGTGTGTGTGTGTGTGTGTGTGTGTGTGTGATCACACGTGGGGCCACATCCTGCTGAGATTAGACTGAAATTATACAACTCATTTGCTCTATAGGACAATGTGAGGACTCTAGGGCAAACATGGTGAACAATACAGTCACTTTCACGTCTTCTTTTGACTGGAGTTCATAAATAGCTCCTTAACTTCTTTCTTCCGATGGCACAGTATGTATATGGAAGGATTAATCATTTAACAGGCAATTAGGGGCAAAGAGGTGCAAAGACTTAATGTGATATCGCTAATCCATTTATGGCTTGCATTAGCATGTGTCTCATAATCTTCACACATGCTTCTGAAATATTTGTTGTGCCAACACTGAAAGATCATTTCTGCTACACCACAAAAAAGCACACAAACCTGCTGGTTGGTGTTGCTTTTCTTAGCTATTTGAGCAAAATGATGTTTCAGAACAGCAGACGGTGAACATGTGCAACTGAGTCTTGCATTTCGTCTTACAGGGAGAAGTTCAATGACTACAATGAGAACAGCAAATGGTAACAGCAGAGCCCGCAGAGCCCGCAGACTGATAGAGGGTGTGTGGATGGTTCTGACTGTCATGGGCTTCCTCTGTCTCATGGATGAGATCTGTCTCGCTGATGCACAACCTCACAAGAAAAGTCATTAACCAGGATGAAACCAGACATCTGGAAGCATCATGGCAGAAAAGGGGGAGGTGACATCTGAAGGGGTGGACACATGTTATGATGGGTTGATTATAGTTATGGTTGGATTAATCTGCTTGGGAGCCCCTGGGGAAAATAAGCATCTGGGTCCCTAATAACCAACCATTCCTCCTGTTCTTTGTGCAATGTGTAAAGTTGTTGTATGCTAGAATACTACCTGGCCACAGATGTGCTGGGTGGTGACTTGGTTATGCATTTATTTAGAAATATGCAACACATTAGCACAAAACTATAATATATAGATCTTGAACCTGCATTTAGTCACAGTGAGGAGATAATGAAGCAGGACCTCAGGCGCTTATCATGGCATTTATTGTGCTTTAGTGTTACTTATTCCCAATTAGACACTGACCTAAGATGTCCTGCCCAAAGAGGATGTGAGAGAATGTGTCATTCCTGACAAACAAGATATTTAATTATTCTTTTAAGAATTCAAATTGTCTTCAGTCTTATCCACATAATTTACATAAAGATTGTTTGAAATATGTTTTGAAGCAAGACAGCTGACGTTACAGGTGTGAACAGGTTTATAGTAATAAAAATAAACGTACCAGATACAGCACAGAAATGAGTGCACTGTGCCATGAGAGTGTTATCCAGGTTATTTGTGTTTTACTGCAGATAAAAAGGTAATAAATTTAACTTCACTCTTAACAAACTTTTCCAACTCCCTGTTGTAGTAAGTCTTATTGCCAAATACTCTCCATTCACCATTTTGCATTAATTTAGCTGTCTGTTGTTTTCCAGCAGAAATGAGCAATGGTTGTTTACTGTTAGAAGTCCATTACTGCTTTGTTACAGGCACGTGTGAGATTTTGTGTTCTCGCAGGGTCTGAACTGGATACTGGCAGGATGCCTGTCACTGTTGTACCTTAACTACAAAGTATTTCATTTAAATGAACTTTTTTCATGCGGCGGGACTGGATGTGGTAGCGGTAGGCCAAGATGGGACTCATCTGGGAGATTTACATGGGGAGAGATCACATTTGCACATTTGACAGGAGCACAAATTACAATGTAACAGACACAGATTAAGCACACTTCGGGGCACAGACAATCCCTTAACACCCCTATCTGACCACAGCAGGATCTGTCTGTAGTCAGACTAAACACAAACACTGGATCAAAGCCAAATAAACTACACATATCAAAAGTGTCACATTAAAACCAAAGTGGGAGAGGATGAGAAATGGGCTTATGAGAAATGTGATCAATGAAGAAAATGCCTTAAAGGTTGTCGTGGTGAACTAACGTGTGTAGTTTCAATTAAGCATATGAAAAAATAGCTTCAGACTACTACATATGACACATAGTTCACTGCAAGACCTTAATATACTGAAAGTATGAAATCATTGCATTATTATTATTATTATTGTCATCACTTAATTCACTCAGTTTTCATGTGCAGAATGCGACATGGTCCCAATACTTTACAGTTAAAAAGAACACATACAGAACACACTGCAAGTCAATGAAATAATAATTAAACAACATTACATGATAAGACAAAACTTTTAAAAGTTTGACTGCATTAGTGGTATTAGGCACTATTATAAAACGTTATTTAATGGATACATTAATGAATACATTCAATAACAAATCTAGACGTAGGCTGTAATCGTCTCCACACCCAGATATGAAAAACAGATACACAGCTAATACAGAAACGATTGGGCTTTAAGTTCAGTTGAAGAAATACAATTTTTAAAAAGTGAAATAAGGTCATTCTAATAATATAAGTGAAGGTATTTTGCTTACAGACGATAAGATAAAAAATTATATAATAATATACTTCTAATTTGGAATTTTGATTCAGTTGTAAAGGCGAGGAGACAAACTAGGGCCCTGCATTTGCACAGTGGACCCCCTGCTGCTGGGTAATTAGATTCTGAGTAATACCTGACACAGCAACTTTCACTCTGTTTGAATCTATAAGTTTCAAATGAAAAACAACCACCACAGATCACATACAAAAGGCCAGGGCTTGCAATTGTACATTGCCTACTTGCCTAAAATGTGCAAAAGATTGTTGGTTTTCTAGCCCTGATGTTACACTGCATGCATTTGTTCACATACCAATTTGCATGTGCGTCACGATACCAGTGTTGAGGTCACGTTAAGGCTCACAGGGAGTTGCAGATAGCAGTTCACCCACAGTGTGAACTCTCAGAGGCACTGCTAACAGAGAAACAGGAGCGTCTTTGTACAGAGACATTCTTTGAGTCCAATATGTGGAGCAGGACCAGATGGATATGATATTTTTCATGTCAGTCAAATCGTTAAAACCTGCCAGATGATAGGTGTCAAGCAGATGGATAAAAGGTGTCATTTAGATGTTTTTAGTAAATATAGAAATCTCAAAGGGCCACCTGTCATGCTAATTTGGCTATTACTGGCTGTGTTAATCACACAACAGGGATGAAAAAGTGTTTAATGACTTGAAAAGAACATTTTGTATTAATACATCGTCAATGTTAACTCATGGTCAACTTAAGACAGCTCTCAAATACAGAACTGGCTGGTTAGACCACGAAAAACCATCCAGGAAGCTCAGTTTGAGTAACAGATCCATGAGTCTGAAGATTTATCAGACACCTAAACACTGCACTGCACAGCAGCTTATAATGTCCTGAGACAGGACAACTCTAGAAACAGAGGCAATCATTTTATCTTTTAACAACTGCCAGGCAAACAGTACACATGCTAAATAATCTACTAGCAATGTGCTCCTGCACAAATTTGATTTGCCAATGCAGCGCCTTGCCAGATGATGTCAAATTACCCGTGCTGTCGAGCCTGGTTCAACTTTTTGGCTGGATGACCCTGTGATTATTTGCTTTAGCCTTCTGGGTTGGCACCCCCACTGCGTCGTTGGACTGGCCTCATTTAAATGACTGAAGGACAGGCATCCTGCAGCCCCTTTTTCCTACAATCAATTCACAGTCATTATGCAGAGTAATGGGGTTCGGGAGAGAATGTGTGTATGCAGACACACATTTAAAAAATGTGTTTGTGGATGTGCAAGTGCCCCCATGTGCATGTTTTATATTGCTTGTAATGGTGGAGATATTTTTAATGCCTCTTCTCCCTCGGCCGGCTGGATGTTTCAGAGTCAGCGGGGTGGGAGAAGGCAGATATTTTAGCATGTGTGCAGTGTGCCATCTGTACAATCCTTATCTTCCCGTTGCAGGGGCTGCTCCGTGGAACCGAGCCCTCCCAACTAAGCTAATGCTAATGCCACCGAGCCGGGTGGGGACGCTAATGCTCTCATCCCAGACAGGCCGTTCTTAATGTATATTATTACCGCCTGTGTGTTCAGGGACGGAGACTCAGCGTAGACCTAATTGATGACATGGCAGTTCTGCAGGGTTTTTCCATGAGCTAGTCAACTGTTGGTTGGTCTCTGAGTAAAACAGCGTGGATGCGCACACACACAATCTCGATCGCTCAAATGTAAAATGTATTCATTCGCAAGACTGTATTATAGTATACATAGACACACAAACATACATACAACATTCAGGATTGTTTGGAAAAAATTACAAAAGATAGTCCATAAAAGATTATTGTATATATGAAGATATATACTTTAGTTCCCATATATTCCTATACATTACAATATATAGAACAGTCTATATATGATAACTGAGAGACACTCGTCCTCTTGTAACTTGGTCTGGTCTCGATGGCTCACATGATTATATAGTAAGATTTGTGTGCTTCCAAAAAACCTGTAAATTTAATTTCCCTCCTGACACTGTTCACACTAGGGTTTAATGTGCAGTCAGTGCATTTATGTAACACTTTGATAACCTGTCAGCATATTAGATCTGCTTATATCTACTACTACACACACGCATTTGTAGTTCTATACTATACTTGGGAGGACCATCATTGATATATTTTTTCCCCTAGACCTTACCCTCACCTTAACTGAACTCAATTGCATGCCTAAACCCAACCCTTACCTTAACCTTAAGCTAAATTACATTTTAACCTCAACCCTCAAGTCAAGTCTTAACCCCTAAATAGACCCTCAAAGTAGTTCTGAGTTCTGTGAAAAAGCTACTTATGGGACTAAATCTTGAAAACGTATGGCCTCTTTAATTCTTCTCAGGCCTACTGTACTGCTTTACAGTCAAGATGATCAATAGATACAACTAGTTGTTAATGTACCTCATCAAATTGGATCTATTCATCTTCCCGTAGAATAAATTCAAAACTTTTTTTAGGATTACCTCTTTGGTCTGAAACCAATGTTGCTCTAATGCTGCTCACATTTTTCCCAATAACTTTATTTCATGATAGTTGGTTACCTTCGTCAGTTTAAATTTGGTTAAGTAGCACAGTAGCAAAGGCTGCCTGGGCATTTAGCTATTGCACCTGACCTTTCAGCCATCAAAGTGGTCAAACATTGGGAAAGGCTTCACATCTGTCCAACAGAGACAACTTGTATTGTTGTTGACAGGTTTAACTTCCTAATAATGGTGACAGGTTTAAATGAGATGAATGTAAACGTGAAATTTAAATACAGAAATAACTTAATGTCCAAATTCAAAACTACATGGCTAAAGGCCGGCTCTCCAAAGCCTTCTGAAGGTGTACCACGCCACAAATAAGGAGCAAATCAACATCTACACCTCCAACACCCAGCCGTGATCTGAACACACATCACACTCCTTCAATAATTCCTGTCGACCCCACCTGTGCTGTATCCTCTGCCATCCATTAATGTCAATGCATTCTGTTCACGGTCACGTCTAATCACATTATATCCTGTGTATCGTGCTGTCAGAGAGGTGGGGGTACATAGGATCTGGCAGACTCTCTTCAACATGGGACATGTGCAAAGGCAGATTAAGGCACTGATTCAAAAATTCCCGCTGATCAAGTGGCAATTAGTAATTCACAAGCTGTTTCCCCAATTTGTCACGAAGTACTTTGCTGTGGGAGAGCGTAGCTCGGAGACAGCTTTGTGTTGCTGCTGTGTTTTCACAGAGTCACTCGTCAGTGTGGCTGCAGCTGGCTTGCTTGTGCCTTTTTGATGCATGCTGTGTTTTTACAAGTTAAAGTCTGGTTTTGCAAACCGTAATGAGGTGTGCTTTGATGAGTGTTTGTGGATTCATGCTTGATTTGTAGCATTACCTGAGGAAATACATTTTCTGTCTCAAAAACAGTATTCGAGTTGAAAGTGACACTCCATGTACCCATTCAAGTAGAGTATATATCATATCCGGTGCAGAGCTGTCCTCACAGGCAGAGAGAGCATGATTCAAATGATCACAACTGAAACAGCAGAGGCCAAGAGATCTTGGCTTTCAGTTGTGGTTGAAGTCAAGCTTCAAACACACTGGATCCTACCCATTTCAAAGTACAGAGGCAGAGTGCTACGTGTCATAACCAGATGCCTGTAGCTAGCTAAAAACCTTCCATTTTCAATATTATCCATCTATCTCAGTGTCCCTTCTCAAGCTCAGCAACTGTAGTTTTAAGACACTCAAACATAACACAGCATAGCTTTCTGATTCAGCGACAATCCACTAAACACGTTACATACTGTTAAAATGCTTTAGCTTAACTTACAGCAATACAGTTAGTCTAAAACTGACTTAGTATGTTTACGTGTGCAGCAAGCATTTAGTCACTGTGTCAGGATCCAACAGTTTCCACATTCTTCCTGCTGATGCTTCAGGTCTGGATCCACTTTTGACTTTAAAAGCTCAGTTTCGGGGTTTATAAAAACTTAGTTTTGGTTCATCACCCTGTTGGCAGTGCATCCCACCACACAAGGTAGGCATTTTTCTGTTTGCTAGCAGATCGAAGTAACAAGGAGATACCGTCATGCAATACCAAGTCAATGGAGAGCGATGAATAGTTTTCCCCTCCGGTGTGGGTGGGATTTAATTGCACTCTGCCTCTATCTTTTGTTTGACCCTCTCTGCATAATAAACATCCTTATCCTTAACTCACACATGCAGTTTCTAACGCAAGCTTTTGGTTATAAAACCCTGATAACCCCTGATGACACCTGGCTCCAGAGCCAAGGAAGATATTCTAAATCTTCTTCACAGGCTGAATGATACTCAATATCAAAACTACAATCACTGAAGTGTCTCTTTAAGCTGAGCACAAGGAAAATAACTAAATCTGTATTTGTTCCTTCAATTGAAGCAGCTTCATCAACAGTTGCTCCAAATCCTGTCCATGTCCATTCTTCATTTCATTTGTTAATCCATTCTGTGATCTCCCATCTTTTTGTGTGGGACTTGGGGAATTGAAGCCGGGCTAGACAATGTCAGACAGACGTGGATGTGTGAAGTGATACAGGCAGAGATGACAGCAGGCGAGAAGAGAGGGAGTAATAGTTTGTCTCTGCACCCTGCGTGATAGATGCTTTCATACTCTTTGTCTTTGGCTAATGACAATGGGGAGTGAGAGCTGCAAGGGGAGTTCAGTTCTTCAGCATCAATCCTGGAGGTGCACAGCATCTCGGAAGACCTTCGGATAATAGTGTTACAATGATAGAGGCTGCAAAATGCTGCATTTCTCTTATTTTGCTTTGCACATGTGCTAGTTTTTTGTTAAATTGATTTGTATTTCACCCAACACAGCTTGGTTCCAAATGTCAGGACAGGTTTAAATCAGCGGCAGAGTTTGAATGTTTGCAGCATTAAGAGAGAGCACTTCTCCTCCAAGCCACTTATGTAAACTGCTCTAATGTGGCAGATTTGACAGTGGCCATGAGCCTGCTGTTGATTTGCCATAAATATGAAAACGGCAGACATCCAAACAGTCATGGAGGAAAGTTACAGAGTTTATATAACATACGTTTTGAGCTGAAATAATTTAAGGTGAAAAAAGAGATTTTTAAATAAATGTGTTCATTTGGTGGAACATTTGGCCTCTTAATAATAAAACTGGGGCGAGAGCTGTAGGGCACACAGGGAAGCAAACGATTACCAGGAGAAAACTGCTTTACTCTCCAACATTGATAGAATCAACTCTAATATTTTCACCAAAAACAATAGCCCCATTTCTCTCTCACTCTGTCCAATAAAGGCAAAAAAGCCACAAAAAAAAAAAATTGCTGAACTCGTACGGCAAAAGTGCAAAATTGACAATCTACCCGGAGATAACAAGTTATACAACTATAATAACTCCTTCCAAAATGAATTCAAATACTTTCAATGTACTGTCTATTTACAGTTTACAGTAACACAAATGCCAGACATGAATACATACTAATAAGGCAGGAAAACATGAAAGTGAAATGCGACAGGCCGAGGAGGTTTAGTCCTGCTGAAGTCCTCAGCTCCCTCCTCTTGCTGATGTTCAGTCCGCACCACTTAATGAAGTCAATGTCACAAAATGTTCTTGAAAGCCGACACAGTGCTCAGTAGTCTGACACATTGACTTAACAAGCAATAATACTTAGTGTACATAGTGTCTAAGATAAGAAAGGAGGAGGTTGAAATGATCTACCTTCACTGGACCAACACTATGTCCATCCAACCTTTTTCACACAAGAACTTTTCCAAAGTACGACTTTCAAATTGAAAATATGCTTCTTCCCACTTTTGCTTGTATGTGTGCTTTTGAAAGCTGTATCCTGGTCATCCTTTCTACTGTAGGCATTTCCATTTCAAAAGCTTAATAACTTGCTCGTCATTAACGTAAAGGAGGATTTGCTCACTCATAATTGCTCACTCATGCAGAGAAAAAGATAATAACACAAAAACTAAACTACCACACTAAAAAAGACCCAACTTTCCAAGTTTACTTTTCCCTCTTGCGTGTTTGACAGTCGAGGTCATTACTGATTCATGGGTTAAGAACCGAGCTATATCCACCTGTCTTCATGATGCTGCACTCTGTCTGTGTTGGTTTTAGATGCTATGATTATAGTGTCAATCTTATACGGTGGCTTATGTGGAAATCTAAATAAGAAAGCTGCAGCAGAAGCTGGTGGGACAGACCTGTCCTGAAAGGTCTTGAGGGAGGTGTGGATTTTTCAGTGTGTGTGTGTGTGTCTTTCTTCTGTGTCTATGTCCCTTTAATGATGAAGGCTGTATGGGTTCTTTTGTGTAGGTGAGAATGTGTAGCTGATCATCACTGCTGCTGTGTGTGTGTGTGTGTGTGTGTGTGTGTGTGTGTGTGTGTGTGTTTGTGTGTGAGTGTGTAGCATAGTGTGGGGCGCCAGTGTGCTTGATCAGCAGTCCTGCTGCTATCCCATTAACTCTGCTGCCGCAGGGCATGCTGGTGCGACCCAAAGGACCCTGGGTAACAGCAGGTTCCAGTGAGGTCATTTCCATTCAACCGCCTCACTCCAACCGGGCCACTGCTGCACCACTCTGTGTGTGAGTGAGTGTAGGAGAGAGCTTGGATGGACATGGTAGAATGAACTGAATCAGCCATATACCTCATTGATTGACTGATTAAGGAAAGGGAAAGAATAAGCACATGCACACACAGAGTGGGAACAGTGCCCGCCTCAGGAACACATGGAAACATTATCACTTAGAAACACATTCTTCTGCACAAAACATGAACAGGTTGGAAGAAGATGTTTATTTCAGGAAGACGTTAAGAGCAAGTCTGTGTCCTACTGGGAGAAAATAATCACTATGCAATTCATTTTATATGTACATCTTCATAAATATATGCATACAATCCTTGATTTATGTCTTTTCATTTGACAGTTTCCATTTCGGTTAATGACTTTTTATTCTAAGTTTTTACCTGAATTTGATTAATGTATATTCATATTCCTTTTATCGTACCTGCCCTGCAACAATTATTCATGCGAATACATTTTGAACAAGTACGCTAATGCACTGTATTTGTCAATGCTCATGTATAAAAAATATGGTATACAATACTATGGTAAGACATTTGTTATGCCCACAGTTGACGGCTGAGAAAACGTTGTCTAAAACACATTGTGAGTAACAGGGGATTCAGTCTCTGGCACAGGGAACTGGGACTGATCCACTTAACCATAACATCGAGTTCAGTTCACACTAGATTGATCCAAGTGCATCAATTAAAGCAGTGTTTGAATAGTTGAAAAGTTAAAAGTTGTGGGAGATTTATGTGTTCAGTCGTGCATAAGACACAGAGCTTTATTACCTCATAGAATTGTTTTACATTCATTTGTAATTTTTACATGTGTGGACCTCAGGACCAGTAGTTGCTACCTTGGTAGTAGCTAATAAATAAATAAAACACATTGAGCATCTGCCTTGAGTTTTGGATCAGACATGTGCAAGCTGATGTGCTGCTGGAAGAAGAAGAAGAAGAAGAAGAAGAAGGAGAAGGAGAAGGAGAAGGAGAAGGAGAAGGAGAAGGAGAAGGAGAAGGAGAAGGAGAAGGAGAAGAAGGAGAAGGAGAAGGAGAAGGAGAAGTCACAGTCACAAATCTGAATCACACGCCGGGAGGAAGCTGATCTAATATGTGATCAATTTGTTTTGATAAATTATGAATGAACTCTTTTGATTGATCTGCAAAATAATATGTCTGTGTGAAGATGACTTTATAACATACTGACATGCAACTCTTAACATGCTGCACTCTCATCCTGTTTCGTTCAGAAAGCATGTGTATGGATTGGCTACAGGCAGATCTGTGAACGCTAGAGATGATGCACTCACGTGAGCATATGTTTCCATGAGAACGTGAAGTGGTTTGGTCGCAGCTGTGTATAATAAAATACAGGTTATAAAAGGTATGACAATCCTACTGTTTATGCTTTCTGTTGACCTCTTATCTTTGTGAGTCAGTTACACTTTGTGAGATTTGCTTATTTCTTAGCCGATAAAAACCACAGCTGTGGTGCAATCAAAGGGAACATAAACTGAAGTCCTCATGCTGCGGGTTACAAAACCTCAGCAGTTTTGAACTCTATCAATTCTACTAGCATTTTTTGTTAAATCTCAAAGTAGTCTAATTAAGTGTGGAGAATGTTTTATATTTCAAGATTACGAACATGAAATGGCACAATGAATGTGTCTTTATTAAGGATTCATCAGCTCTCACGCTGCATTTCTTGGCCCTTAACTCTTAACTCAATTTATTTTATTTAGTTTTTTTCTCTTTTCTGCACTGTCTTTTGCTGCAACAATGTAAATGTCTCCACTGCGAGACTATTAAAGGGTTTCTGATTCTGATGAACTCTGTTTTGACATTTTAATAAAGTTTTCTGAGCTGCTACATCTCACAAACGCTTGTTTTTCTGAAACCTTCACTATCCTTCTCTCTCTGTTTATCTTGACTTGTTTAACATTGATGTGTGAGGCAGTCAGCTTTCTGTTCCACAATACAACATTGTCTGATTTTGATGTTAGTGTAGGTCGCTGAATCCCGGTATTTAGATGCCTTCTGATGGAGTAAGTCACAGTGCTGAAAGGTAATTTAAGTTTTTGGCTCTGAAACACAGCCTCTCATGTCTCAAAGTAATATTAGCTTTCCTTTTGTCTGTCATGAGCTGGGATTTCAGTGTCTTGATGCCTGCTGGGAATTCCACCAAAACTCAAACTGAACTTTGATGTTAAGAACTTGTGAGTTCTTAGATCCTTTCTCTCTGTGAATTATTACCTTTAGGTGCACTATTATGTCAAATGTTCACATTTATGTGAAAACACGGACACAGTATAGTAGCATCAGTGAACAGGAAACACGTTTATTTATATGCTGTATGATATAGCGTGTTCAAAAACTGGCAGTGTGTGAATGCGATACCACAGATTTAAAGGCTGTGCACTGGCACAGTTTGCCAATGACTTCTGAAATGACACATATAGGCGCACCAGACCTTTGTCGTCATGGTAACAACAACAACAACAACAACAACAACAACATGTGGTTAACATAAAACGGTTGCGGTTTGGTTAGGTTTATACACCAAAACTACTTGGTTAGGAAAAGATCATGGTTGAGGTTAAATTAACTAGTTATTTTCGTAACTTAACTTCTGTAAAATATATTCGTTAAAATAATAATAATAATAATGAAAATAATAATAAACAGTCGTCTCCAGGGTGAAAGCCAGTTATAATAAGTCAATTTTGACTTTTGGTTTCACAAAATGGTCATAATAAGCTGCTGCAGATTATCTATATGGCAGTATTTTGGCGGAGAACAGATAAAAGATTTCATGCAAAATAATAATAATAGTGATCTTTTTTGGGGCCTAATGCACATATTGAATATAGCACTTTTGGTGAAGATTTGATGAAATTTGTCAAAAGAGGGTTTAACTTCCTAGCCATTCAGAAAGGCAAACAATGTGTGTAGGCAGAAAAGCCAAAGTCAGTTCCTACAACACCCACACATCTCACTCCTGCCGTTTGCTTGTGGTTGACATTGGTATGCAGCAACACACCTCAGGTGTTCTGGCCCTTCTTTTGTTGGCCTCAATCTACATCCTGCAGTCTGACCGCGATGTAGACGGACAGCAGACTTGAATAGTTACACAAACAAGCACACATGTCCAGGAAAAGAAAGACAGCTGTTTCTTCTGCAACACCTGTCCAAGCATGTGATGGGCAAGCAGCCTCACACTCTCCAGTTAACAAAAACAATGCAGGTATGAAATTTGACCAAAATATAGTCGCCACAGGTTTCTGCTTTTTAAAGGAAAATCTAAATCTAAATGGAGGTTGAGTCACATTGCCACAGAAACCCTTCCTTGTGTTGGCTTATGTTTCTCCTAAAACTGAACAAAACTTAATTAAGTTATAATGTGATATTAAACTAATTGATTTTATGATTCACTGGTACAGTAAGTAATAATTTACTAATGACCGGGGGTGCAGGTTGCCCAGCAGCAGGTTGAGCATTATATCATCTTTATCTCTTCTCACAGCTTCATAATTTATCTCTCTTATTAACAACAGTTTGGTGTAATTGGGTCAGACCTAATTGCTCTACTGTCCTTTGGCTCAGGTTGAAATTAGTGTAATTAGCCCTAGGTCACTTTCACAACGGGTCTTTATTAGTACATTAGTAAATCAGATATGAGTAACAGAGGCACAGATCCGATTCAGAACAATCCAACCCCATGAACAGGTGGAAACCTTTATTTACAGACAACACATACATTTCAACCATGGCATCGCAATAAAACTAAATTCCAGCACCTGTGGGCCCAGTGATAACAGATCATTTTGATTCCAGTATACATGTTTGCCTCAGTGTAAGAGATGCGACGTGCTGTGGCAGCGCAGGCATGTTATGTTAATATGAAATAGTCAAAAATGGTAGAAATGGTGCAATTTCACTTGATGGAAAGTAAGAGAGGAAGAGTTGAATAGCTGAAACCATTGATTCAAAAGGTTGGAAAGCAGGTCAGGCAGCTATCAATGACACCGATTTGACTTGTTACTGGGTGGAAAGCTAATCTCTGCAGAACCACACTGAGCTGAGCTCGTGCACTTGTGACAATATAGATGAGTTAGATGTCAGTGCTTTCCAAAACAACCCAAATGACTTTTCCAAAGTGGACTTGTTAGCGTTATGACCTGTGGTCGGGTTTTATTTAGACAACTAAAACTTAGCTACGGTTCGAGATTGCTGTCATGGTTAAAAGAAGCCAACACTGTGTTAGTAGGAGACACGTAGTGTGTTTTGTATCACATCAGTCCACACCAGGCTCCTCCTATCTCACAGCACAAAAAGATCAATATATTTCCACCTAACTTATTTAGAAAGGACAGAAATGATTTGCTCGAAGGGGTCAGGAAATGTAATATTTGGATATAACACCAATGCTGGTGTGTTTTTCTGTTGATGACCTTCTCTTCCGTATATTCCACTATACGTAGAACAACAGTGGAAAACTATTAAAGCAAACACTGCCTTTATAAAAAACACACTCACACTGACGTCAAGGGGCAGGCTTTGAATCCATCCTCACATAAGCTGTGACTGAACAACTGTCTGAGGAGTGTGAGTGTAGCTGCTGGCCAGATAAAGCATGTCCCTATTTCTTCAACAGCGATATCAGTGCGTTAGAAAGTCTTCAGGGGAAAGGTTATCAGCAAATCCTCCTACAGCACAGGACGATGACAGTCTACCTGTCCTTTAAAAAATACCTCTAATACTTGATAATATCCTACCCTGCTTTTAAAAGAGGGGTGGATGTACTTCCGGACAACACAAAGGAGGAGGAGAAGAATGCTCAGTGGTGGAGTCAGAGCTAAATCCTGATAAGACTTTAATATATTTAAAGTGTTCTCTTAATGGATTGTGCAGGAACATGGTGTTTCAGACTCACGGTTGAAATAAGTTAAATCAGATGAGAGAAACAGAAACTGTTGTATTACTACTGATATCTACATGTCAAAAAGGATACCATACCATAACTGTAGTTTATTTTCCATAATCATGTCAGTCAGTTTGATTTATGTAGCCCAACATCACAACTCTTTATGATCTGTCCAGAATAAAACACCTGCTATTCTTAGAGCCTCGTTTCAGATAAAGAAAAAGCCCCCCCAAGAAAAAAAAACTTTATTGGGGATAAAGAGGAACAAGAGGAGAGGCTGAACCTCCTGGAGGACGAAGATCCAGATTCAAAACATCTGTAAGGAGACACCAACCACCAGGGGAGAGAGAGCGGTCCCAGGGAGGCTGATGGTCTCTTCACTACCGCCAGTTATAGGGATGATTGTGCACCTGGTCTAAATATAGGACTGGATGTGCACACAACAGTTTTTTTCTGAAAACAGACATACCTAGCATACCAAGGATACCCCATTAGCCAAGGAGTTCAAAAATGGATGTATCACAAGAGAAAAATACCCTGCCCTCTTGTGGCATTTACTTAAGAGACAATTAACCTTTGTATGGAATGTCAGACCCACACAGGGCTCCGTGGTATTACTTTATTTGTTGTGAACATTATGTCCTCAGGATTAATTATCCTGAGCCCTGACTGGAGGAGGCTCAACTGTAACATATTGTGTTCGATGCAAAACGCAAACCCGCCTTCATTACTTATAGAGCTTTTCGACATGTCAGCTGCGAAGACCAAAGGCCAGTCTCATCGCTGAAGAAGTCACGGTGGCTGGAAGAGCAGTCAAAGGTCGCAAGTCTACAGGCAGCCGGTGTCATATAATGACACGAGGCACCATGACTGACCTTAAAAGGCCAAGCCATTGTTGCTGTCTGTCAAACCTTCAGTTTGTATTTCCATTCAGTGCCGGCTGAGACATCAGCTACTACATGTTCAGTACATTCATTAAATAAATAGGATTTCAGTTTAAACATGGAAGTAGCCGTGCACGGACCTCAGCCAATGCCAGTGGAAGTGATTTGTCATTACATCACAGCAGGGAAACTCTTGATGCTTATCTCAATGATTTGAAACTCTACTGTGAGCTATGTAGACTTTCAACACATCAAACATATTACAAAATGAAAGAAAACCAACAGTGTAGTACATTAAATAGCAGGTGAACATGTGCCAAAGATATCCCTTTGAATTAATTAGCTTGAAGCCAAACAGGTCGTTTAACAGCACATCTACCAAATGACACGATATTCAAAGGTGGTGTTTTGTTCATGGCTATCAGCTGCAGATGAATATCAGCTGGAGAAGATTCTATGTTATTACATTCATCTTGTATACTCACTACTCCACTGACAATATTGGATAATATACTGGCTCGCCCATGTGGTGACACACATTTATTGGTGTGTGTATTTCAATCTGCATATTTTTGTGTTCAAATCTCCATTGTGCATTTAAAATAACAACTGTGTCATTCAGGCATCTGTGTATGGGCATGAATGTGCGTGCATGTGTGTGTTTGCGTGCATGCCTGTGTGCCTTTGGTTTGATACTTTTGCATATCAATGTGTTACAGCATGTTTACTAAATTGGTGACTCCCAGGATGAGGCTGTGGACTGTCAGTCAGCTGTCAGTCACAAGTAGAACATGAGGTGAACGCTGACTCTGTGAGAAACAGAGAGAACAAGACAGGTGCTAGGAAGATAGGGTGAGAAAAGAAAGCATTGAAAAAAAGGCAGGAATACATGTTGAGGTTGGCTTTATTTTGCCTTCATCAACAGAAAAGGGTGTAAAATAAGTCAAGAGTTGTTCATTGACAGGTGGAGGTGGAGATGGTGTTGATATGACAGTGGATATTATATAGATATATTTCATGCATGCTGAGGTAAATGCAGCCTGTAGTGATTTTACAGTTGATGGATGGTCACTTTAATGAACACATAACAGAACTGTTTGTTATACACGTGTTGCATGTGTTGTGTTAAGATAATTATAACAGCCTGTTTTTCATTTTAGATTCTATTAATCAGTCTTTAGTTCTATACCGCCCTATATTTAATGCATGTTTATTTTCCCAGTGTCTCTTGTGGATCTTGTAAATCCCATCTGCGCTGTGTTTATGCCTCCTTTGCAGAGGCAAATCATTTTTGCAAATTGAAAGAACTCAGTAAATCCCGCAACATACATACATAATCATGCACTTTCATGTCTCCTCCTATTATCTGCATGCCTGTGTATTCTATGAGGAGAGAGGTGCCCCTTCCAGACACTCGCACACATGACATGCAAACTATGAATCTAGTGTGGCGTGTCTGCCTCCATCTTTCTACTGCTCTGGAACTGTATTTTATGTAATTTTATACATAAAATGTATAACTAAAGCTGCCTTGCCTTGTCTGATAAGTAAAAAAGTAAAGTAGAGCCCGTGTGCTTAGGAGCAGTATGCTTGTTGCCTGGCAAATTAGTGACTTTTTCCCTTATTTTGCACCTCCACCTGATCTTATCTTTTTTCACATGCAAAAAGTCCATGGGCTGACGATGCAAAGATAAGCTATGCAGTGAAATTAGCAATTTATTGTCAAAGTTTCATTTCATATTGAGACATAATATATTAAACAAAATCTCAGTGGCATGAACATGGTTGGCTAGTTTGGGCATTTTGTTCTCTTTTAAAAAAAAAAAAATCACCAATACAGAATACGTATCACTATTTTGTGTCACACATGCAGAAAGGCACATGCATGTTGGTGGTGAGTGGGCTTTCAGCTGTTGTGTGTTAAAAATGATTCTGTCCTCGTTGGCGATCAGCTTTTTTCGAGGCTCGTGAAAAAGCATATAGTTTTAATAATCTGCACAATGAATGCAAAGGTGAAAGCAGGATGGAAGGGAGAGAGACACATTAATAAACTCTGCAAAATTAATTCTTTGTAACTTTTACACCATTATTTGATATAATTGAATGAAACTGAATTCAGTTCCAGTGAATGCTTGGCAAGACTGATGGGTTGTGTCTGCCACATACTGTGATGTTAAATCATAGAGTTGTGTAGCAAAGAGAACAGGAGCTTGGTGCAGTTTGAAAAACAGGCTCTTTACCACATCCAACCAGGTGTGACAGGGGGCGTTTTAATTTCCCCTCTGGGCAACGGGCTTATTAACACACAGGATCAGCAACTGGTGATCCATTTTGGGTCTTGACTCATACATTTAAGAAATGTAGGCAACATAGTATGCAAAAAAACAATGTTTTAATTAGAATACCTTGAAGACGGATTGGTTCTAACAAGCATGTGTTTTATTTCCTGCAGTTATATTTCTCTCTCTCTCTGTATAATGTGGTTCAATGCTGGAAAAGAAATCAACTTTTGCTTTTTCCTTTCATATACTGAAATGGCCAGCGTAACTGTAAGTGTTTTTATCACACAAGTGCCTGCTTGTGCACATGTACATGATTTCTGCCCTCATTATATCGGTAGAGGCACAGCTATTGTTGTTCTAACTTGAAAAGTTCAGTTTTGTTTATTCCTCGTGTGCTTGTTAATCTGCGGGTAGAGTGTGTTTGTTTGTGTGAATGTGTGTACGTACTGTATGTGGTGGATGTGACTACGTGCCTCTCCACTGTTTTCCAGACTCGGCGTCAAATTGATCAGCCCGAATGTTTGTGCTATTGAATGTCCTCTTTCCCCCCGATGAGAGCAGGCAGTGTTCACTGACTGATTCTTTCTCATCCGCCTTCTCTTCTCCATCTTTCTTCCTCTTGCTGTCAGGTCTCCCGGGGGACAAAAACAAATTAGGATAAAATTGTGGATATGCACGAGACAATATTGGCATCGTGACTTTTTCTGTTTCATTGCACTCATCATACACACTGAACACAGACGAGGATGACTAAGAGAGAACTCGCACAGTCAGCAGGAAACCTCCTCCACTACATCAACTGCATCTACTTCATGTTAACCCTGCACACAATCATGTTGATATGTTTTATTATTGCTGGAGGAATGAAGCCAAGCTGCTTGAAAGCTTTAAAGGTGAAAGTTACCAGGCAGGCTTTAGTAAACAAGTCTTCATGCCTAAGTAACAAAACAGGTTGTTTATCTTCCAAAATGACTATTTAAAAAATGACTCATAAGTCTTTTGTGATTTGCTACAGCAGTTATTATGGTAACCGTGACCCAGAGCTGGAGAGGGTCAAAATTGCCACAGAAATAAAAGCTAAATGCTCTATTTCTTGGATTAACCAAGAAATAGTTCCAAGCAGGGCAGAAATCTGCCCACTTCCAGTCTTCATGCTACGCTAAGCTTCATATTCAGCAAGAAAACAAGACATTGTTTGCCATTACAACCATGAGTCGTGTCTTTCAGGCATGTCTTTTTAACCTTCTTGAACCTTCGTTCAACAACATTCAAAAACAACAATGGCATAAAGATCATCTTATACAGCTGATCATATGTAGCCCACTGTACCTGCGTTTGGACAGCCTCCAGTTTGCTTGTCTTTCCAACAATGCAGCAGTAGTTTCACAACTGTCAGCTTTTTGGTACAGCTCACACATCCGTTAATTTTGAATATCAGAGGATAATACATAACTTAAACAGACTCCTACGCTCCCACCACAGTGTCTTCACAAGACATCTGTTCACTCTGACTGTCTGTCTGGTGTAACAAAGCCTGGCCTCTAACTTACAACTCAGAGACTCGAGGGATACTTGCTCCAAACAGGAGAATGATGATTTGTGTATGAATTGCAAGTTCTATAATGTCACATTGTTGAAAGACTGTATTTCAGGAGCTCCACGCTGCAGACGCACTGAATGAACAGCCCATACTGAAACACTTTGGGAATCTTTAATTATATTACTTGCCATTGTGGTTGTGTCAGTTGTTTCCTCCTTCCTTTCCAGCATGATAACACACCAGGCCTCTGACTCATATTCAGAGCTGTCATCTCCTCAATGTGCTCCTCTGCAGCTCTCCCAGGGTTTGATTCAAATGTTAGCTAAAACTGATGGAAGCTCCAGATCAAACTCAGCAATAGATCTAGAGGAGGAGGCTCAGGAGATGACAAAGGTGAATCAAATGTGAACTCACTACAGGTAGCTGAAGGTATACTGATATTTAGCATTTTAGTTCCAGTTTGACAAAAACAAATGTGGCTTTGTAGTTTGGAGTTATAACTTTGTGGTGATTCCATTATTAAGAAGGAATTCAACGCCCCCTTAACATCTTATTTTTGCTAACATCCGGTGGGTGAACTTCTCACCTCACTGCAGTGATGCACGGGACACGGTGACATCACTGCTGGACGCAGTCCATGTGAAACCTACATGCTGCATGATTTTCTGTTATATGCATGAGACAAAAAAAACATTTGAGCAAAATACAGCAAGGCAGTGACTCACCTGTTCCTACTTTCCAACACATTATAGATTCTCCTTGTCTTTTGTTTTGAAAGGCTCATTAAAGGAAACCCCCCTTCTGATGTCTCTGGCACGATTTAGATTTAATGATGCCACCCTTAAATCACTTTTTAAAATGATTAAAACAAGTCTGTCTTATCAAGTGACAGCCTCTGAGATGCTGATGACATTTCCATGCAAGCTGCAGTTGTATTACCCACCCCACTTGAGTAGTGAGACAGTTGAACTGAATTAACCATTAATATGTGTAAGAAAATTGCTGTTACTTTGAAGTGTCAAGGAGACTGGTTGTACTGCAGTCATTCCTGCCAGGCTGAACTATTGATGGGGGGTTACTGGAGCAAGTTATTATTCTTGTTAAGACATTATTATTTCGCTGCATGTTAATGCAGTGCCTGAGACTTCCACTTCATCTGGAAGGATTTATTCTTTCAGTACTTGACCTGAATTTCACAAAACTGTCACTGTACAAGAGGAAGAAGGATTTCACAGTTTCTTGTCATGCCTAGAGTTGAATAGCTCTTTGTGAAATTTCCTTTTTAACTGCTGGTGCTTTAAACAGAGGAATCTCCTGCACTTGCATCATTGTTGGTCCATTTTTCAACAATGCTGGCTCAGCCTGTGCTAAACAGTAGATATTCTTTTTATCGGTCCTCATGGCTGCTGTTCTTTTGTCTCTCTCCTCCCATTATCATCATGTGATCCCCTTCAATTGAAGCCTGACCCTGGTTTCACTATATACACATCTATATCTATAAGGAGAGTATGAAAACCTGTTATTACCTGTGTTATTTGTTATTCAATGTGCCTCCAGTGAAGATTGTGCAACCACTGTGCTTGATGACAAGCAATTATGGCTTGTAGTGTTTGTTAGGCCAACATATAGCTGCACCTAAACAGATCCAAGTATAAATAAATGATGGATCTGTTCATGTAGCTATTATAGTCCACACACACACACACACACACAGCACAACAAAACAAAACAGGGAATTGTGTTACTTGAAAGTTAATGTTGCTTGATCAGTCAAGTGCGTCATTGTATCAATCTGTCCACTTGACATATGTTTAGGTTTGAACACAACTACACATACAGAAAATCACTGGGGGAAGAATGAGTATGCAAAGGCTTCCTCAAACTTGGTCACAGCAAAGTGATTCATCTTCCTACTAAGAAAATCCTTGACAGAACCTTGCCTCACACACACCCCAGCTTCTTCAAGAAATGAGTTTGATACATTCAACTCACCAAAGTTAAGGTAGGTGAAGTGAATAAAATTGCCCAGTTTCTTTCAAGGGTGTGTACACTCTTGCTGATGTGAAAGTGCTTGTCTAGATCTGAAGCTGTTAGCCCTAAAAGTCTGCATGAAAGCTGCTGTCGAATCCAGACGGTCTGACGGGGGGGCTGGTTCCTTCAAGCAAACTGTGGTGCACTCCCCTGGAGTCCACACCAAATGTAAAAGCCATCTGCTCCACACATTTGAACATTTGGAAGTAGTGCGATCTGTTGCTTGTGTTACGTTAATGTGCACATTGTGAAAAGAAAAAAGATAGATCAAAACGCAAATGGTGGAAGCTTTTATATAGTTTATGTAGAGATGACAACATTTCACAGTTCCTTGAGGAATCATTTTACACAATATATCCCACAATAAAGAAAATGTCTAAAGGAAGGGAACAAAGAGGGTTTGAAAGAAAGAAAGGAAGACAGGAGAAAAGAATCCAAGAAAAAAGAAAGGGAAAGAATTAGCAGTGTGGCTTTAGGGGTGTTGGTCTGACATCCAGGCACCTAAACATTAGCATGTTAGCATTTTGTTGAGCTTAAGTTTAGCCTCACAGAGCTACAAAATGACTTGTTACTTTACATAAAGATAATCTATAATACTCCAGTACATCAACAGAAGTGATGATAATGTTCCACTGCTGAGTCCAGACTTCAACTTGTGTCGAAATATATATGAATGTTGATTTTTCTCTCAATGGTAACGTCATCAGTTTTAAAACAGGGGTCACAACTAAAAGCATGATGCAAAGTCAAAGGCGTTTGGTGCTTATTTTTACTTTTTCAATGTGTCTGAATTTGGAGGATATTAGGTCATTAGGACGTTTTCAGATTCATGTAAACAATGTCAGCAAATTGTATTTGCACATTCATATTCATATATTAAACTGACTTTCAGAAAATGACCCAGGGGAAACCATTTCCATTCGTCACCTAATATGAACGCTTCCACTACTGTCACAAAGTACAAACAGAAACCTCCATGAAGCAGTGACACCGTCAAACAATTCCTGGGGAATGGATCCATCTGTCTGCCATCTGCTGCTGATCAGGTAATTTGTCCACTCACACTGGTTGGTGGTGCTAATGTAAAATGTGCTGCTTTGGAAATTAATGTCAATTAATGGATCAAAAACATGTTGTACTACAGAGAATGAATTGTCCATATAGACAGAATGACAACGGGAGGAGTCTGGACTGGTCTTTTTCTGGAGAGTCAGTCCGTCCTTTCTTACTGGCACAGTGGTCGGTGTCTGTTATCCGTTCAAATCTTCATGTACAATTAAACGAGCATTTCGACACAGCATACCTGTTTCCTGTTTCAAGCATTAAAGGGAGATGAGCAGGGATACAGTGGGCTGTTGGGTTCACTTCATACTAACACAATGACGCTGTGGGGAAACAATGAAGCACAGATGCTACTTCTGAACTCCGAGCCAGCCCATTGAAACGATGCTGCAGGATTTTCTTGCACTTTTTAACTGTTTATTTTTGAGTCAACGACACATCAAATGCTTTAAAATTAAAATGCTTGGCATTGCATCGAAATGCTATTTTATTGTGGGGTTAAGTGAAGGCCAAGTAAAATGTCATCATGTTCCAAAAGTGTCCACACTCTTAAGGTCTAAAGTTCCTCCCTAAGATAAAAGTACAAGACAAGCCTCAACACTCTCTCTCACACATGCACACACAGCACACACAGCAAGATATGAACTAACACAAAACACACATTTGAGAGGAGCCAAATGTGCCAGTGAAGAGAGCACACAGCATGTAAACAGGACATAGCACTTCAGTTCTGCAGCTGGGAAAAGGCTGTTGTGATGAATAAAAAAACTAACTGCTGAGGGATCATTAGGGATCCACTGATATGAATGCAACTTGAAGCACGGTAAAGCCATTTGTAAGACTCGGCATGCAAATCAGCACAGATGTGCATTATCTGTTACTATAGCTAACCCAAAATGTAATGAGAGAGCAAATCAAAAGAGCTTAACTGCATATAGAGTTGAATTGTTTTAGCTCTCCTGAGAGCCTTTCTGGCAAAACAAGAGCAAAGTTCCTGCCAGTCGAGCTGGAGGTGTTGCCAGTAGACACAAACAACAAATGCAGTACATGGGAAATTAGATTATGATGGGAAATAAAACTGCAGACATACATAAAAATGTTTGTCAACTCTTGCTGTTGTGATCCAAATGGTATGATCTGCAGTTTTCCTTCCTCCTTAATAAAAGTCAAATACTTCAAGGGTATTTTCTTAGAGACGCTCAGCTAAATATCCTGTATCTAGCAAACTTTGAAAAGCATGAACATTGGAAAGTGCAAGTTCCACTCCATATGTTACAATTTATTTCCCTCCTACTTAAAATAAGATATTGTCTATGCTGTCTTCCTTAGCAATGCATTATCCAAGTTACTTTTACAGCATTGCTTGCCCAAGTGTAACTGTTCTCAACATTGCCATTGTGGAGAAAATCTGTGTGGAATTTATATGTCCATAATCATAACCGATTCAGCTTTGCAAAGCTTTTAAGAGCTGCCTGTGAACATTTGATGGGTATGAAGAAACGCTGCTATACTGTAATTTAAAAGAACGCTACACAAAAATAGTAATTTATCATGGTACGTGGGACATTTAGAACAGCAGTTGTTTCCCAAATGGCACCTTTTGAGTTTGAATTACAGTAAGTTAAGGTAAAAAAATAAAAAAATAAACAGTAACAGTAACAGGCAAGTTTTGCCTTTGCAAATGCCTTACTTTACCAACGTTTACACAAGGCCATTAAATACAATAATTGAATAGACAGATGGGAATGTCTGTTTGTTGTGTAAGTGCATTGCATTCACAAAGAGAATAAAAAGTGGAAATGTGTTTTTTTATTATGACTCAGTATCTCATATAATAATTATGACACTCAACACTGAAACACAGCTGTCAGCGTGGGGCTAAAGCTCAGAGTGTCCCTTTTTAACTGACCTGACTTCAACATCAGTTCCTACAGCTAATTTGATAAGATGCAGTAGATCTTGTAAGTACAATCATAATTAGGAGATACAGAGATAAGGTCTCTTCTTCGTCTGTGAATTCAATGTGCTTCTGCAGTTGTCGGCTTTTGCGGTGAATTAAATAAATACGTGACAAATCAAGGTAAAATATCACATTGATGCAGAAATCCTGTAAATCAAATTTAACCACAACACAGTTCCACTTATTGATTTGGTTTCCTTTATTGGGTGAAATATGTATATATGTATATATATATGTATGAATAAATCTGGGTGCATGGGCCCCTCCCTCATTATGACCACTGAGATGCCCTTAAGCAAGGACTGTAGCCATCTGCTGTTAGTATGAAGCTGAAGCCAGATGTGCACCAGTTGAGACATTTCTGTCATCTTAATATATTCTCACATTGAACACATTATAGTACAGATGCATCATGGTCAGGCATCCTGTATGCCTATATGGAAAACACATCTGAACATGCATGTCAGCATGGACTTGCATGTGTATAATCCATTGTGTTTGATTTGCTGCAACAAACTGCATTGATGTTATTAAGAAGAATGTTTTCATGTTTTTCTTTCCACTATTGAAAGGGAGGACTGGCAGAAAGGATGAAAAGCAGTTGAGTTTTTCAAACACTTTAAAGATAAATGGGCAGAAGATGGGGGCACTTAGCCACACATTAATGTATGAATGAAAACTCCGAACTCAAGCACCTTCATTTTGAAACAACCAGCCAGGGACGCCGGGCAGGCAGGCACAAAGAGGCTTTACTTGACAAAGCACAGACAGTGTCGAGCTAAAATAACATGTACTTGTAATACGCTGCTAATTTGAATCGGAGGTGTGTTTTTCACAAAGCCGTAAGCAGAGTGCATTCTCACTTCTGTTGTGCTTCAAAAGAGATTTTCAGCATGGCTGTCCTGAACAGCACTCAGGCTGAGCTTTAGCAGAGCTGGAAGTAAACACAACACGAGATGAGTGCAGGAAGACGGAGAGCGAGCAGGAGAGGGTGTGAAAAGAAACGGCACAACAAAGATTAAACATTAGTTCTGAAACACAAAGCAGTGAGATAAATGCGACCGCGGCAGAGAAAAGAGTTAACAAGTGGGAACCATAGTGACCTTCACACATCTACTTAACCAGCCTGAATGGCCACTTGGTGTGAAAACAATGTTTCTGACAGAGAGCACGGATTGTCAGCACACAGGCAGCTTTCGAAGTGACAGATATAACTTGTAAGGCTACCGGCAAACAATACAAAGAGCTTTTTGTCCCTCTGCTTGAGTTACCTTGTTTGTTTGCTACCTTGCATTTGATTTTGCTCCCCTGTTTTGTGGTATTTGATCTTGGACTGGTTAAATTACACAATGTACAGTCAACTTTTAGATCATTAGTGCTTAAAGACAGAGAAGCCTGGTTATTTAGCCTTCAACACGTCCTCATACCTAAACAACAGAACAGGTTGTTTGCCAGTGACTCCCATAGAGACCTATGACTGTTGGAGAATACCTGTGACCTTTGTCATCATTGTAACAATAATAAACATGCAGGTTAAGTTACGTACACAAGTTAAGTCACGTCACATGACTAACGACTTATGTCACGTGACTTGATTCCATAACGTACAAATGTAACTTAAGTAACGTAACGTTATGACCCGACGTAAGTTAAAACAAGTCACCTGGGTGAAAGTCGAGTGTCTGACTGGAGGTCACCGCTTGACAACGTAAATATCAGTCATAGTAACCTGGATATTACCGGATATTATGGGCTGGACATGTGGGGAGGGCGCTCTGGTTTACCTAGGGTTTCAGATCCTTTACATGTGCCTTATAAACAAAGTCCAACTGTATCAGGAGAGCAGCAGGACGAAAGTCAAGGTCATGTTCAATGTTCAAAACCTGACTTAACCCCAACAAACCTGCATTTGTACTGTAATGTATTACCTGAACTATTTTACCTGCAGCTTCTACCTTTGGTTTTATCTCACATTACCACAGACTGTGCAGGTGAACGTGGCCTCTCAGTTCTGTGGCTGCCTGAAACATTGTGTTCCCAGTGTGTCCCCTGAAGGGCCCGAGGTGAGAACAGGCTATTTTCAGCACTCAACACTGCAGCGCTGCCCTGTTCCGATTTGACTGACAGCTGAGTTTGAGGGTGGAAGAAAGGCTTTATGTCGCCTCTGGATGATCTGCCAATCACAACTGGACCAACTGCTGTTGTTAAAGATTGTGTGAGTGTGTGTGGGGGTGTGTGTCTGTGTGAGCAGACTTCTGTAGCTCCATCTGCTATAAGTCAGGATAGTCGTGTGTGACGTTTAGACGACAGTTGGGAAACTTGCCTGTATTGTGTTGTTTTCAATAAGCTGCCTGTCAGTCTGTGAGTACGACAACTGCACTTCTCAAGTACTTCTAAAACCCTTAAACTTCAGGAGCATCATGAAGAAGGACAGGTCATGGTCACAACATGGAGTGGAAAACGCTGCACCTCTCAGGCAACTCAGACGCAAACCCACAAAAACCTACAAAACAATTTGTTTTACCAAAAAGGTTTGTAAGGAAACATAATTGTGTTTTTTGTTTTTGTTTTGCTCAGTCCAATAAGTCCGATGTCTGTTTTCTTTGTCCCACATGTTGCTCTGGCCTTTACACACAGAAGGAGCTATTGTTGTTGTCATGAGTACTTTCACACAGTACACAAATATTGTGTGGCACAAAAGCAAAGTCATTTTTTATCGGTACAAGGTTGATTTTTCTGAGCTTTTGCACAGCGTATAAAGGCATCGACCAATCACATCACAGCTTCTCATCACCCAGTATCATATGACAATGGACATACTGTATTTCTGTTGTTTACTTCTGGATGCAGCAGAGTTGGAAGCAATAGTGTCACAGCAGGTTTGGCTCGTTGTATTAATCAAATGCAGGAGGAGCTTTTGACCTGCAGGGCACTGCAGTCACATGAGACACTGGAGCACACACAGGCTTTGTATGAGTGTTCCAGTGTTGTCTATTTTGAAGAAGAAGAATGAGTTGACTAACCACGCCAACAAGGATATAGATTTAAAATGGTTTGTTGCACATGAAAGATGGAAGAGAACAAAGACGATGTAGGAGGGATGAAGGGACAAGGTGCTGGGGGTTGAAGGTGAGGGATGAGGGGGGGAATCACTGACGTGAACGGATGGATGGAGGAGTATGATGATGGACTGGTGTTGTTAAACTGGGGGGGGGTTCGAGACTCTGAGTGGGGGAGTGGTCTCGGATTATTCGGTCTTGTTAGAGCTGATTCTTTGACGTACACACCACTGACCGTGTAAGATTTCTGAAATTACACCAATACTCAACATTTTCTCTAAAAATCTAAAATATTGAACTAAATAATTTGAACACATACAAACACCGTGTCAGCTGTCTACCCTTGTGTTCTGATGCTATCTGTAATAAAAGACAGCATCAGGTTATTATCTGGGGGATGGGGAGGTTCATCTAAAAGAAACATTTGAGGAAAGTACTGAATATTTATCTGTGAATAGATGGAAACGATGCTGCCTGGTGGTGTGGGAGTTCATTTGCTCCTTTACAGGAGAAATGAATGGACAACACGTAACCAGCACACATTATAATACAGCTGTTAAACAGCATGTGTATGGCAGTATTCTTTTCAAACATTTCACTTTCTCAATTCCATTGACACTGCTGGGTTGTAAAGAGCTTTTCAACGATGTCCTCAGATTCTGGCTGCAAATGCAACTTCAACAGCTGTAATGTTATAAAGTAATGATATTTAAAATCATGGATTACACTCGTCAATTAAACCCCAATGCATTGTGTTTTTTGGCAGATTTGATTTTGAAAACAATAGGAGATTATGACTAACTATAAGTAGCTGACTACTGCTTATTGTCATATAGGATTTAGAGAAACTCCTTCATGTCTTTGTCTCAAGTACTGTGAATAGTCGGGGCAGTCGACACAACTGCAGCACATTCAGATGCTGCACAGTTCTAACAGGAAGCAGGCAAACTGACTAAATCAGTCCTAGTGAGAGGAACGGATGTGATAAAGGTCGCCCAAAGGTCGAAACAATCTTCAAAAGTTATCATTGATATTTCTTTAAACTGAAAAGAAAAGTAATTTTTGGAAATATATCGCAAATGGTGACGGGTGGCTGAGCTTGTTCACTTAACACTTTGAATTGGCTTGAGCTGGTAAGTGTAGCTTGCAAGCAAAGGTTCGTTGGCAGAGATGTTGAAATAAAAAAGTCCACACCGTTCTTTGCATACTGAAAGTGATGCAGCTGGCTAACTAATTCGCTATCTAGCCTGCAAAAAGATGTTAGCACATCTGCTGCTGCAGTAGTTCAGCAAGCCCCCGTGCACCACAACATGTGGCTGAAGGTGCATCAGTTACTGCACATTCAAGTACAGCTTGGAACGTCTTGATTAGCTACTGTACATGCAAAGTGGCCCTGTGTCTGTGTGCACAGATACTTAAAGGCATACCAACGGGTATACGCACAGATTCACTACAATACAAGATGAAATGCTTGTTTTTAAAGTTCTTCTTTTCCTCAGAAGAGAGCACACAGCATTTCATTGACAGATCAGATCTGTATGCTGTGGATGGACTTTAAATCTTCTGACTGGCTTCCAGGTATAAAAGAGAAGTTAAAGTGCTGCAGCTGGTTTATAAATCACTTAATGGCAGAGGGCCAAAATACATTCTTGACATGCTTGAAGAATTTAAACCCAGTTAGGTCCCTTAGATCTTCAGGAGTCAGCTAGCTGTAACCTGTGTAGTAAGAAACAAACAGTGAATCTCCGTTTCATTAAGGTGCCATGCTGCATACAGATGGGACCAACTTCCACATGATATGACATATTTCTTAACTTAAAGCTACATACATTAAAACCTCCTTGATCAGACAGAAATACAAAACAAGAGGGCATTATGTGAGTGTATAATAGTAGAAAACAGCCTTGTGTTTGCTCAAATTAAAGGATTTGATCTGCAGTAGCTATTCAGGGGTTTGTTTTGTCCAGTGATGACATTTTACTGTAAAATGAAAATTTGTCACTAAAAGGTCTACTGACTCTCAGCCGATCGTCTTGAATATCCAGGAATCCTCTGGATTCTTCTTTGGGTGGAAATGTACGATAGTGTATTGTAAGGTAAACAAACTGTGTTGCAGCTCCTCTGCACACATTTGTTGACATTTGTGAACATCATTTATATTCTGTTATCAGTTCTTAGCTCTTAGAACCAAACAAGACTTGAAGAAAACCTGTAAGCAAAGAAAGGCTCTCCCAAAATGTGCAATGCATACGGCGAATTGTGTAAATCTGATTAGGGGAAAGCTCTAGTGCACGGACTTCAATCTGCATTAGAACGGCATAAATTTACCCAATCTGTACTGCGCTCAAACGTCATAGGGAGGAAAGTAGCACTAAAAAAGTGTGAAAGTGCATATTATTTGGAAATTATCAACTTGAAAAGCTTAATGTCAGCAGGTTCTGTATGTGTGTCACCCCTCACAATACTATGTTGAATTAGGAGGTTTTAATCTACTGCTGTCAGATTGTTATAAATACGAAAATAGACTGGGTATTTTGTGTGAAAATTGCTCCGTTATAAAGACATGAGTTGGCCCATCATCAGCTTGTCCATAAAATGAGCACTTCACAGCAGGGGATGCAATCTCTGTTGAATAACTACATTTTGAATTGTGCCTGAAAGCCAATTATCTATTGAAACTGTTCTTGTGAAAATGAAGCATGTGTTAATACAGTACACCATCATGGCTCCTGTCACCTTTAAAGGCAGATCATTTGACCTAGGATAATATATATATATATATATATATATATATATATAT
>JAVQJD010094382.1:0-14417 GCA_036023655.1 Nannoperca australis | reverse complement strand
CTCATATTTAACTCACATGCTGTCCATTTCTTCTGATCCTCCTTGAGATGGTTCTACTCCTTCATTGGAGTCGAGCTGTGTTTAATTTAACTGATTGGACTTGATTAGGAAAGGCACACACCTGTCTATATAAGACTTTACAGCTCACAGTGCATGTCAGAGCAGACCAGAACTCTTCCTAGACCTGGCCGTCCAGCCAAACTGAGCAAGAGCCTTGGTGAGAGAGGTAAAGAAGAACCCAAAGATCACTATGGCTGAGCTCCAGAGATGCAGTAGGGAGATGGGAGAAAGTTCCACAAAGTCAACTATCACTGCAGCCCTCTACCAGTCGGGGCTTTATGGCAGAGTGGCCGACAGAGGCCTCTCCTCAGTGCAAGACATATGAAAGCCCGCATAGAGTTTGCCAAAAAACACAAGAAGGACTCCCAGACTATGAGAAATAAGATTCTCTGGTCTGATGAGACCAAGAGTGAACTTTTTGGCGTTAATTCTAAGCGGTATGTGTGGAGAAAACCAGGCACTGCTCATCACCTGCCCAATACAACCCAACAGTGAAACATGGTGGTGGCAGCATCATGCTATGGGGGAGTTTTCAGCTGCAGGGACAGGACAACTGGTTGCAATTGACGGAAAGATGAATGCGGCCAAGTACAGAGATATCCTGGAAGAAAACCTCCAAGGTTTTTGGAAGGTTCACCTTCCAACATGACAATGACCCTAAGCACACAGCTAAAATAACAAAGGAGTGGCTTCGGAAGAACTCTGTGACCATTCTTGACTGGCCCAGCCAGAGCCCTGACCTAAACCCAATTGAGCATCTCTGGAGAGAGCTGAAAATGGCTGTCCACCAACGTTCACCATCCAACCTGACAGAACTGGAAAGGATCTGCAAGGAAGAATGGCAGAGGATCCCCAAATCCAGGTGGGAAAAACTTGTTGCATCATTCCCAAGAAGACTCAGGGCTGTACGAGCTCAAAAGGGTGCTTCTACTCAATACTGAGCAAAGGGTCTGAATACTTATGACCATGTGATATTTCAGTTTTTTTTTATAAATTTGCAAAAATTTCTACATTTCTGTTTTCTTCTGTCAAGATGGGGTGCTGAGTGTACATTAATGAGAAATAAAATGAACTTTTTCGATTTTAGCAAATGGCTGCAATAACATTTTAAGGGGTCTGAATACTTTCTGTACCCACTGTCCCTACATGTTTAACTCAGTAGACACTCCCTAATGAAATCGATCAACGCCTTTTCTTTCCAGTGCTCAATGGACCTCATCCATATCGTATGTATTTCCCAGAAGAACACCAGCAGAGAGCAGCAGCAGTAGCAATGCCTCTCTCCTTCTGCATTTCTGATTTTCTTTCCTGTTGAGGTGTTGAAAAGCTTCCTCTTCCTGCCACCATCTCCCTCTGTTTCCCTCCATCTCAGGGGAAGGCTGGATTCGTCTATCAGCACAGCCCTCCAGGCCACAGTAGGGTGGGACAGCGGCATTAAGGGGTGCGGATGTGCTCTGACTGACAGTACTGATAATCACCGTAATAGGTGCAGGGTGAGGAAAGTGGGAGGTAAGCAGCTGTTTCCTAAATGCCACCACCAGCTCCCTCCACTCAGGTGATGCTGTTCGCAGTGAGTGAGGGATAGGAAGAACTGAGGGAGTAAAAACCATAGGAAAGAGAGAGGGAGGATAACAGGAGGGAGGCTCACTGGAGGCTGGGAGGACGTGTAGTCAGAGAAAACTAATCTCAGTCATCTTCCCCTGGCTGGAATATTAAAAATCTGCTCTGAAGGAACTGAACTCTAAAGTTCTTTTTTTCCTCCCATTTTTCCTGCCTTCTTAGAGAGGTTTAGCTGGTCCAAACCTCTAGATGTTATAGGTCTGTAATGCCCATAGAGACACTGTATGTAATTTTAGGCTATATAAATAAATGAATAAATCATTTTGATGTGACCCATTTGACATGATATAAGTTAATTTGACTTTGGGACTTCCCTTAATATGATGGGCACTAAAGATCAAGTAAGATTTGCCAAACATCTGCAATAAATCCACATTTAAAAGAAGACCACACATTTCCACAGGAATAGTGAAGAAGATTAACTGTACAGCTAGGAACAGATGCGATGAACATTAAGATTCACATATATGTTGACATAATTTGCAGATTATTTAGTCTTTAAATTGTAAATATGATATTGCCAGATTTGGCACAGATGAGTTCAACATTCTGAAATAGAACCGGCCCTTTAATGTGATGGAAATCTGCATAATTCAATGTCACTTATTCAATCACTTAATTAATCATGTTTGGATTTTATTAATCAATTAGTAATGTAATGTGTCTCATACTGTATTCAATGAAATGACAACAAAGCAAAAAAAGTTGAGAGGCAAACTGAGGAGAAGCTGAAGAAGGAAAGACCAGTGATGGATGTAGCTACGTGTTTTGGAAAAATATGATGGATTGTCATATTTTTGGTCCTAAACAAGTCTTAGGGATCAGGGATTTCTCCTCTTATGGCTGGGATGTCCAAATGTGTTGTAAACTGGTCACATTATCTTCTGTGACCTTAGATATGACCTTTTCTTGACTGAGATCTATTTTCAATTCACAGAGAAACATAAATATATTCTTCCTAGAAATGTTGGTTGAAGCTGACATTCCTGAAAGGGTGCCCTTCATTTATTTGGACTGCATCCTTGTCAAGTGCACACAGTCCTCTTGCTGTTCATACAAAATTATATTTTTGGATCTGCTAGTCTATATCAAGGACCTGAGTGAATATTGGCAGTCTGCTTAATACAGTCATTTCTACTAAGTATCCTGTGGTGTATCCTGAAAGTGTCAATAGACGTTTTCTATAGTTTAGACACCACACAGTCTGATGAGTGTATAGCACATTCAGGACAGAAAGAAAGTTGCAAATTACATTTCTTAAAGAAAAAACTCCCTTTCATGGGCTTTATGTCTTTATTTTTTCTCTTTATTCTAGCTTTATCATTATTATATTTCTGTCATTCTTGTGTCTTGTTTTCTCATTTTCTCTTTAATATCTGCTCATTACACTGAATAAATTGTATTTTCTGTGCTGCGCACGTTGAATATGGCGTTTATCTTTAAAAACACAGCTGTGAAGGTACAGATATGCCTGCACAGAGCAACAAGAATTTGTGCTGGGTCTTTGAACTACAAGCACAGCTAATCATATTTTGTCCACACCACGGCCAGGGCCTGATCAGTGTTTATACAATACAAAAGTGCTGTTAAGTCCCTTAGTGTTTTTAGTGACTGTTTTGGGTGTCTCTTTTTTCAGCAAATAAAGGGACATCAATTTGACTCCCAATTTAATTCTCAGTTTTTCTGAACATTTGGCTGGCTCTGGCTTACTTTAATTTTAGATTATTTTTCCATTACACAATTACATTTTGAATCACAATTGTGCTTGTTTTGCCCCTGATTCATGCTTCAGCTCCAGCAACTCCTAACTAATGAAAATCTAATATCTGTGCGTTTTACCTAGCTACATATATGGTAAACACACCGTATTTCCTCCACTCCTTGTCACTGAACATGGGCATAGGATAAAAACTGTGGACTACAGAATTGACTAATACTTACTGTATTGTGATGACAGCATCCGGAGAAAATGTGGGGACAGGGATGAATAAAATAACCTTATAATAGGGAAATGAGAGGTAATAGAGAAAATCACAGATGCTTCCAGTTGCCAACAGCTGTTAGCCAACTGAGAAACCCGAAATGCCTCGACCAACAAGTTAAACCTGTGAAACAGGCTGTAGAGCACCTGCTGTCATGTGAAAACCTAATAATTCCACTTTAAGACGTTTTTGGTCAGGACACACGTTTGCAATGTTCAGGGCTTTGCTGTATTTTATGCTGCTTATATCTTAAAAATGCTGTATGGGGCTTTTGTTACCTGCTCAAAAAATTTAGCTTTAAACATCTGGTTAGTGCTAGGGACTAATCAAATTTCAGTAGACCAGACTTACACATCTGTCAAATCAGGAATCCACAAGACCTGCCAGCCTTGAGTGAGTGTGACATCTTACTGAAATTTATTCTCTGCATTTAATTCATCTTAAGTGTGAGGAGCAGTGGACCAACTCCAGTTCTAAGACCCTAACAGGAGACACAGAACATGCAAATTCCACACAGATAGGCTCTGTGCACACATGTCCAAAATAGCTTTTGGTTTTTTTGCACTGTCCTGTGAAATCAAAGCCTTCTGGATCGCTTGGTTCCTCTCCTTGTCTGCCCCTTGCCTGTTTTATAACATTTTCCTCACAGTATTTCCCAGTTTAATTCTTACTTCAAACTTGTTATCCCTGTCTTTTTGAATTTAATTTGCATCCATTTAGAAATAGATGAGATGCCAGCTCTCACTATCTCTTTTTTGTTTCTAAGTGATGGGCATCTCTCAGCCCCCGTTTCTCTTCTTTATCCAGTAGTGATTAGTCTAGCCAAATAGCTGGAATTAGCAATGTAAAAATCTGCTTATCCACTGCCAGCTGGAGCAGATGCTCAAATTAAGCATCAGTGCCAGATTTTCGACTGGCATGAAGCTGAGCTGGAAGGCCGACGCTGAGGAGGGTGAAGAGAAAACAAGAAAACAGGTTGAAAAGCGGGAGAGGAAAAATGTGCTTGTGAAGGAGATAGAAACAAAGAGAAAAAATAAGAGTGTGAAGGGGTAGGGGAGAGTGAGCATGGGAATAAGAAATGGCAAATTCTTTAGTTTCAGCCAATTAGGCTGAGAAGCCACTGGTAATTAACTCTCGAGGGACCCACTGAACAGTCATGCACCTCGTTTACATAATGAGGATGAGAGGAGAGGCTCTTTTTCTCTTCTTTCTCTTTCTCCCTGCTTCTCTCTCGCTCTCTGTCTTTGGCCTGTTGAACTAAAGCAGAACAGCACTTCCTTCTATTCCTTGTGACCAATGTCAAACACCTCCCACTGACCTGGTATACCATGCCATGTATTCGGTGGCATTTGACTCTAGGAAATTATGGTTTTTAGCTTCAGATTGTTTGTTAAATGGACATCAAACCACAAAGATTGATCGTCTTCTAGCATGTTGCCATATAAATTAGACATGCCTCTGTATTGGACTTGTTTTCTACTTCTCTAAGATTTCCAAACTCTCCATGTATGAAGCAAAGAGTTTGATCATGTAAATTTATGATAATCCATTTGAATTTCTCCTTCTGGCCTTTGCCCTACTCCAATACCTTTCATTTCCTCCTTCCCAGATATGGAAAGTGATGGACTTGGACTTAAGTCCTTTCCCTTTACTGAAAAGATTCAGAATATGAAAGCAAATAGCCAAGTGTTGAAGGGCATACTTCTAGTCCATAGCTACAGGTTAAAGGGGCATTTTCCCCTGTGATACACTGAATTCTTTGAATCACAAATCTTTACTCTTCAGGCCACCACTGCCCCAATTGTACTTTCTCTTTGGCTATTTGGATTAAAGGATTTTTACTAGGTCTCTAACTTCATTACATATTTAGTCTGCAATTCTTTGTTATGAAATGCTAGAAATTCAGTGCACAAATTCATCAACCTGAAAACCTGGTTTTCCCAGCAGTTACTGCTGGCAATGCTTGAGTGTACAAACATCATTGAGCGGTAATTAACACAAGCAGGATTTAGTGAGCCCTGGTGACATAAGGGTGGCGAAGTACTTCCAACACACTCTCAATAAGGGTAGTTCCAGAGCAATAGCACACACAAGACTTTCAACCATATGCAGAAATAATTGTAACTACAAAGACAACCCTGAGCCACAATACCAGAAAAGTTTGTAACAGATTGTCATGGTCTCCATGAACTCTTTCACTCTTTAAAAACAATGTACTTCCTTTTATTTTCTTTGCTGCACGAGGTTGAATGTAGCTCAGGGGTAGCGTGAATGTAACGTAACAGGAAGAAATTTATATCTTCAGGTTGTGTGTTTTCCCCTTTGCTGCCATATTTTTCCTCTTCCTTTGATGGCGGAGCTGGGATAAAAGCTTTAAGTTCACTTCCTCTTTTATTAAAGGAGGCTTAATTTAATTAGCTTGCACTGCGTGAGCCTGCTATCAGGCCCTTCTGTTCCCATACCCAAGGTTTCTGACGCTCTGAGGAAGAGAAGGGAAGAAAAAAGGGAAACTGTCGGGTGGTCTCCAAGGAGGAAGTGTCCTTTTAATCAGACTTCTGCTAAGATCCCATTACCATCTCCTAAGAGAGTAGGAGGGCAACACATAGACAGATGGACAGACATACAGTTAAGGAAGATGAAAATAGTATTCAAGGATATGCAACATTCAGGACAACTACATCAGAGGGAAGCTTGGATGGCATAGTGTGGACGAAAAGGGCCTCAACTATACAGAAATAATAATACTCTAAAGTACCCATGACTGTACTGCGTCTCCACAACATTTTTTATTTATGTGTTGGAACTTTTCTTTGGATGTTTACTCGACTTTTTCTTGTCAGTACAAACTGATCTATGATTTATCTTATTAGTTTGATTTATGGTATTGTAAATCATTAAGGAATTTATATTTTATAACACTATGTATGGAATCATCTAAGGCATGTCCCTATTGATACACTAAAATAGGATACAGTGCTGAGCTGAGAAAATCCTTATGTATAAAAATTAATATAGGCATAATGTGCTGTAGTGTAGCTGTTTTGAGTGGGACTGACTGATGTATAGCTATCGCCATTATACTTAGATGGGGTGTAATTATACGCTTACCACATGTAAATGCAATGTTATTCGGAAACAGTACAGGAGTATCACCTCTGTCCTGATTCTGAACCAGGTCAGAATGTTTAAAAACTGTCTGTCTGATAGTCTCTATAATGATGTGATGATCATCCAATTCACCCAAGGTGATAAACATCTCAAAATGATTGAAGTGTAGAATGAAAACTCAACAAAAAGGACATCAATCCCAAAGACAATAACACATCAGATATATAAAGATTAACAAAATATCTCAAATGTATCAGAACCATCCAAAATAGAGATTACATGAAACAAAACAATAAACATTGTATATGGCAAAAAGCATTAAAATATATTTAACCAGAAAGTCTCCACATATATGCATTATTATTTTCTATTAACATACACTTAGACTTTTATGATTGTCAAGTTATCATCGATAGTAACAGTTACACCTTTGCCACAAAAAGGTCTGAAAGTTCCTAAAATATGAAATAAAGCAAGTTATTTATATTTTGTACATTTATATGTATTTATGGTGAAGCTTCTTGTTGACAGTCATCCATGGCCTCAGTCAAAATGCATTTCTATCAATATATCCCTTTAGTACAACTATTACTACCAACATGATAAATAACATGTCTTCCTACTAAGGCACAAAGCTTAACAATGTTGTCAGCTGAAAAGACACGTTTGAAAGTTTTAGTTTTTTTGGTGGGGGAGGTCCTGTGGTGATGACATATTTAGGTTTTACTCTATCTACTTCAATATTTGCCATCTTTGCATGCAATTAACAAGTTTGACTAACATCTGTGTGAGAAAAGTAATTGTATCAATTGTGCTTGCCCTGTGAATATAAATGCATATCAGGATCAAGGGTCCATGTTGTTATGAGGGAGCTGAGCAGCCTGATTCTGTCAGCACATGGACAGCTATTAGAATACATGGCCTTATGATTGTCACTCTTAGCCTTTAAACTGGGCCAAAGTCATGAGTTTACATCATCTGGACTCTACAGAGATACTTGGCCTTCTTATCATGATACATTTGCTACAGTTCTGGAACAGGAGACAAATTCAGGTCAACCTATTGAAGCTGTGACACACAAGATGCATATTCAATTGTTGTGAAAATTTTTTTTATTATATTAAATTTTTCAAAAGAATCTGGAAATGTTTAATTTTAATAAGAAATTGTACAAATCATATCTGGGGGAAATCCGAAAAAAAAAAAAAACAATTTTTACATCAAGTGTACTGCACTTTTCTTTTATTTACTTTCCCATTTGGAACTTGTTTAAATGGATACATGTTTTTCTGCTCATTTTTCTTGTTTTCTTTCTGTGACTGGAAAATTGTTCTGAGCTTCGCTTGTTGCAAGCAGATCACATTTATTTGTTGCAACAGAAAACAGACCAATGTTTGGATGCATGGGGACATAAAAAGCTACTTGTCACTTGTCGCACTGTCATGTGTCACTTTACTCAAGTGAGCAAAGAAGCATAAATGTTATTGGTTGTAATTCCATCGAACAAGCATATGACATTTCAGAGGAGACCAACGCAGTACTGTATGTCTTGGAAAGTACAGCTGTGTTCTCGTTAGGACCAGGAGCTGTAACAAAACAAGTTGTGATATTTGTTGGAAGTGTGGTTCTCTGACGCTTGCTCTCCAAGAAAACATAAATGTTAAAATTTATGTTATAGGCGAGTCTCCCTATTGCTCCAATTTTAAGCTTCTTCCTCTCCCAATATACAGTATTCATACTCTCTCATTATGAGAGAAACAACATTCATACACACCTTCTCACTCTGTTGCTGTGCTGGATACCATTCCGCTCACTTTTCCTTTTTTTTTAAGAGTTACTGATCGTTAATGAGTATGGATGTCTCCTCCAAGCGATGTCATTAAAGGACACTGGATCCTAGTTGTGTTAATTAAAACTTAATGGAATGAGGATTAAAAAACGAAAAAAACTAAAGAAACTATTATAGGATAGTGTTAGGAAAATATGGTTTTCTAGTTAATTAGACATTTTATATACTATGCCAAGAGAATAGACTGTTGTAAAAATTCCCAAAACTTTAGTGTTATATCCATATAATAAATTAAAGGCTACTTATATTATACTGAGATTTAAACAAGGAACCATATAGAGTGTAGTTTCATAACAAATGAGTTGTCACATTTGTAATATCGCCTCACAGAATTTCAAACTCCACCAGTGAACCAAACAAAAAGGTCCACTCTCTCCATCTCTATTTTTTTCAGTGAAAACCCCAGTAAAGTCCACAACTCTGACAGCCCGGTGGAAAGTCAATACAATCACTTCAAAATACTCAAGAATTCACAAGAATACTATGCTCCTTTTTTCAAGAACAAATATATATGGTACCACAATTTGTGTCAAACTTTTCCCCCATCGCCTGCATTTGAATTATTGAAATAATTATTACTGAAAGAAAGATTAGGGGAAAAAGACAACTGAGGGTGTGCAATGACAGAAATGGAAATTGAGTAAATTGAGTATATCTCAGCACCATGGACCTTTTTCCTTTGTTCTTTTGTTCTTCCTCCATATTATTGATCCTTATTTATTATTATTATTATTATTATTAGTAGTAGTAGGAGTAGTAGTATATTGAAACCCTAGTCCATCCTCCAAAAAAGTAAAAAAATAAAAAAAAATAAAACGTGTCATTACTCAGTAAACTGACCTGTCCAGTATCACACATAATAATGTCCACACATATCACTGCCTTCCATTCACACATGCACATACATACATAACCTCAGCCCTCCATAGCCTTTTTACAACTACTTAAAGTGATCTGTATATGGTAGTTTCCTCATCTTCTCAATTTGCCCATTTGTGTCACCCTCCTACCCCTTTACTGACGTATGGTAACACTTAAAGTAACAAATCTCCAGTGTTATTTGATGGGCAGAAATATATTTTATTTCCTCAAGGGAAACATGCATAGTGTACATGATAACTCCCTGCACTCATGGGACATCATGACGCTGGCTCAAAATCAGTTTCTGGGTTTCAGTGTTTAATTTCCTATCCCTGTCAGCTCTGCCACCGTACATTTTCACCTCTCCAGGGATCGACATGAGGAGGTTAGCATCTCACACAAAAGATAATGGTTATAGCCAGTGACCATGTTTATACGAAGATATAAAAACTTATGTTCTTAACCCACTTCTTTAAGGTGACTATAATCAAGACTTTTATATTAACAATGGATCACATGACTACTTGAATGTGAAAGGGGGTTACTAGTTGTAATGAACCACCAGAGAACGGTCAGGCAACTGCAGTTCCCCCTGGTTTTATAGCATCTTGTTTAGTTTTTTTGGTTCACTCCCAGTGTACTCATAGCATTAGTTTCCAGCCACAGTAGGCAGCCGTTTTCTGTGAAAAAGCTCTAAAAACCTCACTGTACACGTTAGCTACTAGCTGTTGGACATATTGAAGCGTTTAGCAGCTAAAGGAACAGATATGCATTTTCAATAAGCTCCTTCCCACCACAGAGCTAAAATGACAGAGTCAATGTTGTGTTTATACCTTGTCTCCATTGAGTGGCAACAAAATCAGTTATTGCATCATCATCAATAATATCATCACTGATAGACTGCCTGTCAGTTTAGCTTGCAAATTGTTTTAATTCTTAACTACTGGTGGGGTTATATTGGACAGAACCTCACAGTTTGATAACTGATTTATTCAAAGAAACGGAAAGTTTGTGTTCGTACAACACAGCAAAGCAATGATCTACACTTAATAATCTACATTTCCCTATCGCCTGCTTCTTGTCTGAATTCCAGAGACCTGAATTGGCCTGAAACTTTGCAGTCAAATTCACAGTTTGTATGATACAACAAAGTAAAGCACATACACTTTTAAATGGTTATCTGTCAGCCATGTCATGAGCACTGTACGTGACTTGTACATCTTTCTTTAAAGGCCAAGAGATTTTGTTTTATACCACTGTCTGTCTTCTCCAAGTGACTTGACTTTTTCAGCTAAAGCGCGCCTCTCTCGTTTATATTTCTCTCTCTCTGCACTTTCAGACACAATGGAAGCCCGAGGGCATTCTGTCAGATAGACGCTACTCGAGCGTTTTGTCTTTCTGATGTTTTGTGAATGCTGAGCTCCAAAGCAGGTGCTGTGTTTTCCAAGATGAGATGATGAGGCTGATAGATTCCATTTTTTTCTTCTTTTTTTTTTGCCAGTGGACAGCTAAAAGCCCTAATGCCGTTTTATCTTGAAATCTCGTAAGTTAATGGAGTTTGGCCTTTGTGCTGTGAGGCTGCGAATATGAAGTCACAGAGCAGTGGATGATGCTTGTTGTGTAAGTTATTATAGCAGATAGGAAACAGGTTGCTTAAACTTAAGGCCACGGGTGCACAAAATGTGCAGGCTTTATCCAGCCACTGAAGCACTCAGACCTTTTTGGATGGATTTTGAGGAGGCATGATGTGTGTTTAGTTTATCTGACAATGAGATGTGTATGTTGAGGTGCCAGATTATTCTAAGGAAGGTATAGGCTCCAGTGTATAATGGCTGGGCCAGAGTGTGCTGGAGTTGTCTGTGCCTAATCAATAACATAATTGCAGGTCTTACCTAAAAGAAAATACAGCAGTAAATACAACAAAGTGACAACAGTGGGGGGTGGGGATAAACCACCACATAGTACATTTAATTAGTCTAGACAGCACTTTAAACATAAATAAATAATTTTGAGAGAAGTTAATATAATTAAATTATCAAGCAAGACCATTGTCACGAAGATTGAGTCAGCCTCCACTCGCTTCAGAACTGTAAGAGTTTCAGGCAATGGCAGACTAGGGGCAAAAGGCTAGTTTTGCTGTCAACATGTTTGTTTTCTTTAGTACACAAAGACAAGACAGTATACATTTTTATTTGAATAAAAACGTCTGATACCACCAGCTCCTCCAATTCCTTGTCATGCATTTCAAAATGCCAGTGAAAGTGCATAGAAATAGTGGTTACCTCAGGAGGATTTTTTGTAAGAATGTTGGTGAGGGATTTAGGTTGTTGAAGCAGGTATTAGATAGGCACAGTTTACATCTAGCTAGTACAGCTTACCCACAAAGGTGGTATTTCTCTGAAATGAGCATTCACATAAAACAATGACTTTCTTTGCTGTGACTGCTCTGCCATTTTGGCAAAACAGCTTATATATGTCCTTTTTATTTGTATAAGCAACACTCTCCAATGTAAAAACTCACAAAACAGTATCTCCACAATAATACTGTGATATTATACAAAATAAGTTTATTAATCCCCTTAGGATAATACCATTTCAGGATGCAGTTCAAGTGCATGTGGCAATGAAATGAAACAGCAGTAACATTATATATAGCACTGTCAACACCTTTTGTTGATAAATCAATGTTCATGTTCCACAGTGCCATTTAAGCAGGTGAATGGTCTCAGCCTTCTGGTAACGGGCGCTGAGCAGTATAGACATCATTTCAGCAGGAGAATTTCAAGCTGTGAGTGATCTTGTGGGGACTGTTTCCTGTGATGCCGAATGCTTTGTGGACAACCTATTGCTACCAAAATGAGGCCAGACTTCTCAGAAGCACACCTGTGATCTCAGATCAGATTGAGTTCAACATAAATGTTCCTGAAACTTAATACTCCAAAAGCTGACAGATGATGTCAGGCTGCGAGGTTTGTGGCATAATATGAGTAGACCCTAACACACTCCCTTCTTCTTCTCTCTTTACCTCTCTTTACTTCTACTTTTCCTTTCTCTTTTTCACCACCAGACTAGTATGGTATACGTTATTGATTATGTCAGCTACCACTTGCTCTCTATGGCTTTCTTATTTTTTTCTCGCTCTCTGTCTCCTTCTTACAGGCAGGTCAGGGTTGTATAAACACCAGCGGTGTAGCTTACTTAGTGTTTACTTAAGACACTGATTGCCACAGTTCAATAGCTGCAACACACGGTTCAAACTGGCAGGAGTAAAGTTGGCATGCCCTCTGTCTGCAGCTTGAAAAAGAAAGATTACTGTGGGTTTTGTGACAGTTTTCTGATTCACTGACAAAATCTGCCTCTATATTTTTGTTTAATTCTTTTGTCTCATGAGATGTAATTCATCTTTGCATGTGTGTGTTTTCATTGCCATGCTAGCTGTGATGAGGATTGCTGCATTGCTTAGTTCAAAATATATTTTTTTTTTGAATTGCGTACATAATTAAAGATTGTATTGCTAAATCAATTTTGTCTTGGAGGGAGAAACAATGGCTTACTAGTGTTAATGTACTTTTTTCCCATTGTCCCATTATTGTTGTTTTTATTATCTGTTTCTTACGGTGGCCCTGAAGTGCAGAACACAAACGCAAATCGGAAAACACAACACATAAACAAAAACACAACACATAAACGAAAACACAACACATTAACAGAAAACACAACACATTAACGAAAACACAACAAATTAACAGAAAACACAACACATTAACAAAAATACAACACATTAAGAGAAAACGGAAAGGGTAGTTACTCCTACCGGAAGACGTGGGTGCCTATTAACAAGGATGTGTACCTAGCTGGTCTCATGCAAATATAAGCGGCCTTTAGCTCAAATGGTAAAGCACCCGCTTAGCATACAAGCAGTACCGTATTAGATTCCCACATCTCCAATGTTTTTCATGTTAAACAGCTTACGGTGCATTACCGCCACCTGTAAAGAGACAGACAGCGCGTCCAATCAGCAACAACCATAAGAACCCTCCCTCTCCGTTTTCTGTTAATGTGTTGTGTTTTCATCAAGAGCAAACACAACACATTAACAGAAAACACAACACTTTAACAGATAACGGAAAGGGAGGGTTCTTATGGTCGTAACGGATCGTTGCTGATTGGACGGGCTGTCCAAAAAGAGACAGACAGCGCGTCCAATCAGAAGGTGGCAGTAATGCACCGTAAGCTGTTTCTCAACCGTCATTAAACGAAAGAAGAAGAAGCAGCATGAGCAGAAGACATAGTCACACTAAAGAAAACAACAGGGCCAGTTCTTCTGTACAACCCTGCTTCTTTTAAACGTGTCTTCAAAGTGCGCATACTCCTTGTGATGTCGTGAAACGTTGACAACATGTCAAGTATCACCTGATATGTATGTCCTGCATCAAAATAATGCCTGATAAAAGCGAACATTGAATTAGAATCAAAAATCCTTTAATAGTCACGCAGTGGAGAAATTTACATTGTTGCAGCAAAAGTGTACAGTGCAGAAGAGAGAAAAATAAAATCTAATAAAAGTAAAAACTGTAAATAAGTATCAAGTACACGAAAAACATTAGAGGATGCAGGAATTGAACATGGTACCTCTCATATGCTAAACCGTTGATTTATCATTTGAGCTAATTGCCACTTATATTTGCATGAGACCAGCTAGGTACACATCCTTGTTAATAGGCACCCACGTCTTCCGGTAGGAGTACCTACCCTTTCCGTTTTCTCTTAATGTGTTGTGTTTTTGTTAATGTGTTGTGTTTTCGTTAATGTGTTGTATTTTCTGTTAATGTGTTGTGTTTTTGTTAATGTGTTGTGTTTTCTGTTAATGTGTTGTGTTTTCGTTAATGTGTTGTGTTTTGCGATTTGCGTTTGTGTTTTGCACTTCAGGGTTAATA